>JASSUY010038262.1:0-38292 GCA_032466535.1 Forpus xanthops | reverse complement strand
CAGACAATGGGGGCATATATGGTCACCCATGAAAAAACAGGGTGCAAGGGAAGATGAAAGAGATGCATGAAGAAGAAAGTTAGAAAGAATGAGAGACAAAACAGAGTTGGCATAAAGGCAACAGGGACAAAGAGAGGGTGGAATGAGAAGGGGGAAGGAAAGTAGGACGGGAGGAAGGGAGGGAGAGAAAGAGACAGAGTTTGTTAAACAATGCAATGCACATGCTAATTCAAACCCATCATGCAAATGGCATTCCAAGTTAATACACCTGATTTTGCTGATTGAAAGCTAGAGCTGACACAGCCACCGCTTTTCCAAAATTACAGCAAGCCAATCATTAATACAACAGATCAACATTCCAAGTCTGAACAAGAAAATCAGATCAGTTTTGTATCTTAGGCAACTGCAGAAGGAGCTAGGGATGAGGACAGAAAGAATGACAGCCTCTTTCTGGAATAGTACAAAGCAGAAAAGGGAGTATTGCTACAGTTATAAAAACAGAAGACAGACCCTGAGGGGTGGGAAGGCCAGAAAAAGATTAACTTGGAAAGCAGCCCTTCTCCACACCCTTTCATAGAGTTAGACTGCAGTTTTGCGATTACAGAGATCTAAAACTAGGTATTAAAAACCAAAAGCTAACTAAATTATATCAAATTATCAGCTCACTACTGAACTACATTCTAATCTGCCTCAACTGATCTGTATCAAGGCACTTGGCCAGCTACTAATTCTTAACATCTTGTCATTGAGATCTTACAGGCAAAGTTAAGTTACTATAAAAATGTTAACATTAATGGCAGGAACACTGCATAAGTAATACAGGGCAGACCACTCTAAAGAAAATGTTTTCTTACACAGCCACACACTTGTTTCTTTATTAGATGAAGGCACATTTCTCAGTTAACAGTATCAAATTCACGAACTGACTGTATTACTTCTGCTTCAAATAGCTGGTACCTAGCAAACTTTCCATGTTGAGAGGCAGCCAAGAGTTCAGCAGCTCTTTTAGTTCAGACATTATTATGCTTTCTGCATAATACTGTCTGCTAGGGAAAGAATTTCAGATGTAATACAGCAACCAGCTTCACATATTCTTAAGAGATACAGTACTGCACTCAAAGTGAGATACAGTACAGGGTGATCCTGCGAATTGCTGCAGGGCAAAATAAACTACTGTCAAAAGCCAAGAAAGCTCCTCAGCTTCTTGCCTACTGTCTCCTGATATCTCTATACATGTACATGCCCTTCCCCTCCCTATCATCCCACCTACACAAACTCTTTTTCAAACCTTTCTCCTGCTTACTTGGATCCGGAGAGTTAGAAACAGCATCTTCCAAGGAATCCTTGTTCTGACTTTTGATGTTCCCCCCTAAAAGAAAGAAATATGTATTTTAAGTAATTATGCACTTCACTTTCACTTCAAATAAAAATAAACAAAAAAACATGCCAACACTTTAAGAATATATCTCCTTAGAAAGAACTCGGGGCTCTGCACAGCAGATGAAATTTGAGCATCTCATTAGAAGTGTTCAGTAGGTAAAACCCAAGCAAAACCAACCTCCTCAAAACGGTGAACCACAGCTCGAAAAGTCGATGCCACAAAAAAAGCAAATAGCTAAAGAGTCATCTGTAATCATTTAACCTGCTGATGTCAAGGTCTCAGAAGATAAGTAGTTTTAAATACATTCAGTACCCAAACCCAAAGTTTTATTTATTGATTTTCTCATTTTATGAACAAGCAATAAGTGAAGAGGAAGAATTTCACAAAACACAGGGGCAGCAAGAAAGGAATTTATAACAGATTTTTACCTGGTGGGAAAAGAGAACCCATATATGCAATTCTAATTACCTGAAAAGTCTAATTGATGAAAATCACAATACAGATTTAGACCAATTCCAACATTTTTAGGCATAAACTACCAGTACACAATTCACTTCTCTGCAGGGGCAGAATCTTCTTGATTCAGCAAATACAAAACACTTTTTTACCCCTTGCCAGGCTGCAAGTTGGGAAAGAACTGATGAAGCCCTCACTGCCTCTCGATAGGTCCAATATATTAACCACAGACTGTTTAAAACTACCATGTCCTGCAAAGGCAGTACATGAGAAAAAACAAGCAGCTAAAGGGACAAACACTGCCTTAAAAGGAATTTATCAGAACACAAATTTCAAGACCCTCCAAACATTAAAAAGAGCCATTTTTATTAAAGTAGTTGATGTAGAGTTACCCAGAAAACTGATATCAACATCACAGCTGTTACTTTAAATAGCGTTTACTATCAGAAAGGATGGTTATCTGCTTCTGTGATGAGGCTAAGGCAGTAAAGGAGAGGCCTAGAATTGGCTTTCATCTTTCACCAGCTCCGCTGACGCCATCTGCCACCTAGCTAGGGAACTGCAACAAGGTTTGTTTGCTCTGAACTACCATCTATCATCTTCAGGACAATCCAGGCTGCACACTGAATGCCAATGGAAACAGGTAAGGTAGTATTTTTCACCGTGAAGCCCATGCTGCAGCAAAACCTGCTGTGGGCAGGCAGCAGAGGAGAAACACTCACTGAGAAATCATATTTTTTGATCACTTTTGTTATTAAAGAACAGTTTCATTTCATAAGTGACTCAAATGCTAAGGCAGAAACATAAATCACTGAGTCACAATGCAGCAGCTGAGGGCCTTTAATCAGGGAAGGAGCTCCTAACTGCTTTTGCTAGGACAGACAGAGATTAACTTCCACCACATACATGACTTACAGCCAACCTACAGATACAAAAGGCTTGTATTCAAGGCAAGCATGTTTATTGCCTGGATATGCCCTGCCTCTTTCCAACCCCCCTGCCATGGGCAGGGACACCTCCCACTAAACCATGCCACTCAAGGCTATATCCAACCTGGCCTTGAACACTGCCAGCGATGGAGCATTCACAACTTCCCTGGGCAACCCATTCCAGTGCCTCACCACCCTTACAGTAAAGAATTTCTTCCTCAGATCCAATCTAAACTTCCCTTGGTTAAGTTTGAACCCATTACCCCTTGTCCTCTCAGTACAGTCCCTCACGAAGAGTATGATTCTACAGTTGTGCGAATTGCATGCAGCAGCTGAAATGCAGTTGAGCAAAGCAAACAAAGTCTATGTTGAAGGCAGAAAAAGCAGAAAGTACTAAAGCAAGAAAGTGAAATGTATTCAGATGAAATTCACAGAAAAAACAACAGAACAAAATCCCTTTCTATGTGACTGTGAACACAAGATGAGAGAGACAAAAATTCAGTCTGCTAACTTCCTCATGGCTCTTCAAGGTATGAACATAGTGGAAAACAACTGCTTCCATCCAAATGCAGTTCAGAAGGGTGAATTTAAGAAAAAAAAAAAAAATCAATCTTTAAATTCATTTTGACAAAAGAACGTAAGTCTTGACTACTATAGCCCAAAAGATCAAATTTCTCTTTCCATGTACCCATGTAAAAAGCATTTCCATAAAGTCAGAAGGTAAGGTTCAACACACCAGACAACACAGCAGGATGCTCAGTTTCACTAACAGGATTCCAAAGAAACGTTGAGAATTTCCACTAATTCAGGTGTCTGGGTGAGGCAAGAGAGACAGTGCTAATCCTCAACTAACAGTAGATGTGTCTTCTCTTTAAAACATGATGAAACACTTTGGGCTGTGTGTTTAAGCAGTGCCATATTCAAAGCTCTTAAAATCTAGAGAAAGTTCATTTGTAGGTAAGGACAAAAAATGCCTGAAAACACTGAATCCCAGAGATTACCCCACAAAATAAACCTGCTTCTTTAGAGCTTCTCTCAAAACCTGCATATGACCAAATGTTATCCTTTCCATCAGCTTGCATGTGTAAAGTATAAATATTCAAACAAGTTTCTTAATCCAAAGGGTGACACCTTAAGGCAAACCCACCCAGAAAAAAAAAACAAGTTTTGAACAATATCAATGCATATTTAGTTATTTTATGTCTGGACATCAGTGGTTTGTTATTATGCAAGTAAACAACTGCCTGAGAGCTCATCATATGTGAACAATGAGCATCTTTCCACAGTAAAAGCTGTTTAGACATACCTAGAGAAGTAGAGACACATAAAGAAAAAAAGACCAAAGAATAAACAAGAACAAACCATCCCCAAAACCTGCCACACACTGAAAAGTCCAAGCAGGACCAGGATCAAGGCTGAAAACTGGTCTTCCATTATTGGTTCTTTCTACTTTGTAACACCTGGTCCATCCACCTTCCCCAACTTGTGGTTCTATTACTTTGTCACTGTCAGCAAAGAAGGGCCCCCTCTCCCAACCCCATGACCCGTCAAGTGCTCTGTTACCTGCACCATTGCCACCAGCCAGACCATTTGAGTACTCGTCTGCCCCACTGAAGCTCAGGAAAGAGGCACTGTCACCGGGGTGCCGAGAGCTGCTGTGTCTGTGGAAAAGCAAAACAGCCTCTTACAGACATTCCTCACTCATGCCATTCCTTGCTTTTATCAAGAGCCAATATAACAGATAACAAGCAATCAGCCTGCCAACTCAGCTGAGCCCATGGTGAAACCATCCTCTTCATGATGCCTGTAGAGATGGTAGCAGCTACAAAAACAGCAGAGAAGGCTGTAACAATATTCTCCATCTGTCTGCACTGCTTGGTCTTTGCCTCTGGCAATAACAAATGCACTATCCTTGCAGGACAGTGGAGAAACAGCTACTCATATACCTCACAGGAGAGAAATAAAACTTAGATGTGATTTCATGGTCTATAAAACCAATATTCTAGAGCAAGGAAATCACTTCAGATGAGTACATCATCCACAGAGATGACAGAGAGCCAGAAAAATAATTATCAGAAATATGACACACGAGTTTGGCATTAATGACAAGATACCTGAGCACACTAGAATGTACTTATGAAGTAGCAAAACATGAAACCTTACCTTTAAGTAGAACCAGAAAAGAAAGTTGGCGAGCATGATGTAATATTAAAATTACACAACATAAAGATCAGTGTGCTGTACAGGACAATGATTTTTCTCTTTAAAAAAGGGCATGAAAGAATAATTAGGCAGTGCATTTTCCTGAAGGACTGCTTGAAAATGGCAAGAAAAACCCATGAAATGAAAAAGGCGGAGGATAACCAGCAGTGTCCTCACTCATCCTGGACATCCAGGAACAATACTGAACATGAATTTCTATAAACATGCAAGACAAAAAAAGACCTGGCAGGAAAGATGCCAAATTTAATGATGAAAGAAATTCTTTGGTTGTCTAAGCTGCCAAAATGGCTTTGGGAAACAACAATTGAAAATGGGCGAAAAACACAGGCAAAATCTTTTCAATAGCTAAAAAAAGGTAACACAACACAGTATCTGGAGACTGGAAAACAACTGTACAGTTTGAAAACTGGCCTGGCTGAAGTGAACAATCTAACTGCTCTTAGCCCAAAACCAGGCTCTTTACAACCATGCCACATGCAGTCACACTGGGATCTTTTTTACTTCTCAGAGTCAAGAATCAGTAAGCTCCCAATACTGACCAAAGGTCATTTTCCTTAAAGAAAACCAGTTTTCAAAGCAGGTGCTTTCATTTGCAATCCTCCCCTGACGTTTCTGGTGGCTCTGTTTCTCACCAGCATGGGAAAGACAGAACTGAATGGATAGCACTGAAATTGCTCAGCAGTTATCATGAGGCAAAGCTATGCCCTGCCTTAAAACATGTTCTATTCTGGGATGAAGGTCACAGCTATCACGATAATAAGAATTAAAGACATAAGCTTTCATAAGGCAATTTTGAACAATACCATGAATGATGCGCTGCATTGCTTGTACTTGGCAAACTCTGTGATAAGCTACTTCCTTCCCCAAATTAAGGGAGGTAAACCGTCTCCAGCTGTGCCAAAAGAGCTTTGTATCTTAGAATAAAAGTACATGCTGCATACGAATCAGTGACACAGCATTATTATTAACCTTGAAGATCACAACCTTTAACTGCCATACTGTAACGTATGCCAAATGTTAAGAGGTGCTCATGTGAAGTCTACACAAATTCAACCTAAGAACCTCACCTGCCAGTTGCCTCATGGTAAGCCAGCTCCAGCAGCTCAGCAGAGGAATGTGTCAAATCCTGCTGCCCATTGCCCTGCATTTCTGCCATATTCTGACGGGTTTGATGATGGATCTGGATAGCTTCCCCTGATGGACCTATACAGTTACAGTTAGATCATTAATCACCACTTCTGCATTGATTCCCCAGCTGCTCATACCCTCCTTCTGTCAACAGCACAGGAAATGCTAGCTAATGGAAATTAAGTAGGCATGTTTGCAAAATCTTCAGACTTGAACCTCCAACATCCTCTCTTAAACCAGAGAAGGAGACTATTCTTTTGACTATTTTGTATAGCCTACTTACAAGGTGCTCAACAAATACAAGAGCAATGCAGTATCTGCAAGTCAACCCAATTTACAGTTACGATTCACTTCAACAGGCCCCCTCCATTATAAGATTGTTCCACAGTACCTGAAGCTGCAAGTTGTCAACAGATGGCAATTTATGAAAGCCTTTATACAGAGTTCAGCCTCTGTTATCGTGCAAAGTACTTCAAGACACTAGAGCTCAGATTGGTTCTCTTGAGTTAATTCTAGGACAAGGGAAAAGTAACACGCTACATAAGAGGCTTACCCACAGGAAAAGTGTGCATCCAGCGCCTCCTGTTAGATGTAAGCTTCATGGGCATGCGGGATGGGGCAAACGGATTTATCAGTGCACGCTGGGGTGTATATCCCCCAGGCCGGATGTGCAGCATGGATTCTGCACTGCCAACATGGAACCTCCCAGGGGCACTGGAGTCACGCTGCTGAGACTCCAGCATGTTCTCAAGGACATCTAGAAAACACAACCTAAAGTCAGTGCAAGATCATGCAGAAGCGAAGCAAAAGAGAATGAATTTCTTAGAAATATAAAGATTCCCCCGGGGAAGTGGAAGTAAGGAGAGCTGACAGCAATTTCAACCCAGTCTGTGGGTTACAATGCAAACAAGAATCCAGACAAAAAAGAATATAATTTCATCTGCCATTACAGAATTGCTGTAAGCTCATCACTTTATACCAAATGAAACCAGAAAGAAACCACTTGCTATGTCAACTATGAAGAATTACTCAGAGCCTTGAGAACTCCTGAGAAATCAAAAGACTGACACACCAGAGTACCAAAGACACAGCAGAAACTACAACTGAGTAATAGTGAACTTTCTGTAACATTCAGATTTAACCACTGAAATAAGGGATTACTTCCAGAAGACATAGGACACAAATCTCAGCAAGTTAGCAGTTAGACAGTGCTATTCAAGGAAAAAAACAGGAGTCACGTTACTTAGAAAAAGGAGAGAGAAATATAGCAGATGAGGAAGAAGTAATCACTGTTCAAAAACAGAAATCCCAGAGAAGGAAGAGTCTGTTTACCCCCCTGTACTGCCAACTCAACATGTCAAAAGCCTCAGCTTCTGACAGTTCCCTCTCCATTAATCCTATTCCACACACAGCCCCATGCAGATGCACACCTTCAGCTGGATCACAGGACTATCCTTCAGAGTAAAGAACTTAACAGAATGGAAAAAAAAGAAAAAACAAAAGGAAAAAGAACGTATATTAACTGATAGCAGGGGAAAATATGAAAGGTAAATGCAACATGAGGCACACTTTGTGGCAGCAGTTCCACATAATTAAATCCAGTTCTTGTAACAGGGTAAATACAATATCAGGTGTTAGACAGCATGACATGAAACAAACACATAAAGAACCTTCAGGGACAGAGTTTTACAGAAGATTAAGGAATCGCAGGAGAAATACACGACACCTATAAATGAGTTGGGTTTGTGGAAGATACCCCATACTGGTTGAGAACAAAATTAAATTGGAAGGAAAGAAAGGAGATCATCAGCATTGTTAACACACAAAGACAGTTCAGCAGCACAGTGTCAAAAGGAAGGATCCAGAAAGTGACTCTTAATGGCCACAAATCTCCATAGAAAGAAGTTGCAATCAGCATCCCCCAGGGCTCACTGCTAAGGCCACTTCTCATTTGACAGATTATAGGTGACCTGGATAATGAAAAATTACTTGTGTACGTCCACATTTGCAGGCAGGCACAGGAGAATAGTCAAATATAGAAGAACACAATAGACAAGGGAAAAGAGCAAATCATGTCAGGACACTTCTATTTAGGACAAGCCAGTAAAAAAGAGCAATGGAATTGGACAAGGATAACAAAGGGAGAATGCATGGTTTACCATGAAAGCTAATATAAGCATCACCTCCCCTGTGCTGGCCTGGCTGTGGCCACCACAAACTTCCCTGTTCTCTCTCACCACCTAAGGTACTTTCCCATCTGCCTCAGGCTGACCTCTGGTGCTGGTATAGCCCAAAGAGCTGCTGACTTCACACTGGTGCAGATGAGGCCGTGGGATCATCAGGATGTTGGAGATCTTTCCCAGTGAGCTGTCATCAGAAGCCTGGCTCCTCACCTCCTCAGGGGGCAGCGTGCGGCTCTGCAGAGAGGGGCTGCACGATACGTCATAGGAACTAGAGCTCTTCCTAGTCCGACTTTCTCTCTCCCTCACAGACCTACTGAAAATACAGGTACGTACAGTGGTACAAAAGATACATTAATTCCTGAGTTAAAGGGGCTTCAACAGGACCAAGTCATATAAGATACTCAATAGGTGAACTCTATATAAGAGGACTACAAAGAAGAAGTACCAGAAAGCCACAACATGGCTACTCTAGTACTAGTAGACTAACAAGCCTCTTACCTGAAAGTGGTACAGCGCTGAGCTCTGGATGGGCCTGGCAGTCTGAACACCTGGGCATCATAGCCATCATAATCCACCTGGATAGGCAGGGCATTCTCAGAATCTTTTGGAGCCCCTAATGCTGAAATGAAAATCATATAGTACTGGAATGTTTCAGATCTGCAAGTTAGAAGTACCCAACTCTTGCCACTAAGAAAAGTATCTACTCTGAAAAATCACATATAAAAGTCTCAAGAGCAGAAACTTGGAGCAACTCAACTATCAAAGTGGGCACCTCTGAATCAGGGTTCCTGAGGCCCAATAAATCAATTCTTGTATGAACAGACGCCAAGCTCCTCCCAAGGGAATTACACATCTTTAAGCATCTTTGAAAGAATGGACAGATTCACTTATACAAAGTACTCCTTTCTGAAACGAGGTGGTGTTAGATGAAAGCAGGCTTCTCCCACTGTAATTCTATAGTCATAGCATTGTCAACACCCCGAGACAGTGAATGTCCTCCTACCCCCACAACACTACTACTAGCATGCCAGCCTGGTACCATCTATTCCTCAGCAGCCAGGACATAAAACTACCCTCAATATTAGTTATTTGCCAAGAAAGCAACTGACATACACACATTAACACCCTGGACAATGACTGTGTGGTTTTCAGAATTTCTCCAATAGTTGTGCCTTCCCGCATCTCATCAGTAGTGTTTTTGCTGAAGTGTCATTGCTTTACTACAAGTGTTAGTGGGACAGATCATTACAGAATAGAATTACTCACAGGCATCTCTGTTACTTTTTGCTCTCTCAGTCAGTGGCTGGAGAGTCCAAAGGAAGAGTGAGGTACCAAAATAAAAAGGACAAGAGAAAAGGAGACAGTCAGCAAGTTAAACAAAATGTATCTTGTTGATTCAGTGAAGGAGCTAGACCGCTTCAGAAGTATTAAATACCGATACTCAGACACAAAACTGTGTAAAAACCATCTCTGTCAACAGCTTCCTTTCCTCTCCATGGAGTAATTTATTACAGAATGAAATTCTAATTTTTATGGTGACTAAAACACTTCTCACCTAGTTTCATCCCAGAAAGACCTACAAACTAGTTCCTCATACACAGTCCCTACAACAATCAATTACAGCTTTGCTTTCACTATCTTTTAACACAGAAACTTAGTTACAGTTGCTGGAATACTTGCTAGAAAGATTCTGACGCTTGGCTCAGAAAAGGTACCTGACAAGCCAGGAAGAATAAAAGAAAATGAGAAGGATACTTACTTTCCTTCCTGCCAGCTTGATCCGTGGAGTGAAGCTATTACAGAGGAGCTGGCTTTTGGATGTGTAGAAACTGAAAGGAAAAACAGAATAGCTCAGTTGTCTTCTAAGAACTGAACTTGATTAGCTACAACTACAAATAGCCCGTGAATTTGAGCTGTTTGATAGCCAAAAGGGACACCTTTCTTCGCATAAGACAACATACGGAAAACACAATGAATAGTTAACTTATGAGAAGTTACTCTTTCTTTAAAGGCCAGACTTTGATTCCCATAAATGTTCAGTCCAGACTTCTTAATATGCTCACATTTGTATTCCCCAGTTCACTTCCTATTTCTGCAGAAGGTATTCACTTTTACTGCCTATACAGCACTGTGCAGTTTACATGACACTCTCTAGCTTACGTGACAGTAATGACTCATGAGCTGCTTGAAAACAACACACCTCCTCCCATTTAAAATAATGTACTCTTTAAAATCTGTTTCTTGTTATCTGAATCTGTTTAATTCTGCCCTATCATAAGACTTCAAACACATTTTCATCTATAGCAAAGATCAAATGCCTCCCTGTCACTTGAAAATAGTGGCTACAAGGGATCCATGAATGGTAATTGGTCAGGACAGTCAACTAATGCACACAGATAAAATGAGGTATTAAAAGAGAAAGAAAAAGAATAATCCTAAAGCAGAACAAGGATGGAGGAGGTACTTTTCATCCTGAGCCCTGATCTCTACATGTTGGGAAAGAAGAGAGTATTATGGCACAAAGCATTTAATGGAAAGCAGAAAAGAAACCTACTACGTCTTGGAGTGAAACAGTGTAATACTGAGCCTCAGTGTTACCTGCAACTGTTCCAACATTTATCCATGTTTTCCATATTTTCTATACCCGTAACTGTTAATTTGGGATGTATCTTTTCACTAGTAGCTAATCTAGCTATTAGTTGAAGTTACTGTTATTTTTTTGCTTAGCTTCCTGACTTCCCTCAAGCTTAGGTAAGGGCTATATCTAAATTAACTGGAAAGATCAAGACCTTTTCTTCTGCAAATAGTCTATTATCTTTGACATGTTCCATTAATGTCCAGAATTCTGCAAGAACATTCCTAGTTCTGCAAGGCTATTGTAATACCTGTCTTTGCTTCAGGAAGAGAAGAGAGGAAATAAACAATGAAAGAAGAAAGAGAATTCAAATGATTAGAAAATGGGAAGCAAAGCAGAAGTGATTAGCAAAGGCTGAGAGTTCACCTACCTATGGTTTATCCAGTGTGGAATATTGTAGTCATCACCCAATCTGGAGTCCCCAGGTCCACAGCGATTATGAAGCTGTAAGAGTAATTCAGAAGCATAGCAACTTGCTCTTTGTCTAGGTAGTCATAAAATGAGCAACATTTCTAGTAGAAGCAGAGAGAAGGGAAAAGAAGCATTACCTTAAAGAGTGGTACAGCATGCAACGGTTGTTCTCCCATACAAACCAAGTCCACGCCTATCCCTGTAAACAAAGAACAGTAGAGTTCAGCTATCTACCAAGCAAGACCAATATGCAAAGCCAAAATATATCATCAATTTGGCTGAAGGCCCAATCTGTATTTCTATCAGATTTTAAGGTGAAATTGTACTGAATAACGGTAGTTAACAGTCCCATGGTATGGTGACAAGCCAACAGTGCCAGTGAGGATAAAAGAAACGTTTCTTTCAAACTAATACAAGTCATGCAAGATTATCCTTTAAGGAAAAGGTCTGCACGGACAGATACAGTTCTCCATCACAAACAAAACAAATTAAATGCCTGTAAGTTCTCTGAAAATCTGCCTATTTCAATATGAAGTGTGGATACACATCTTCCAGCTGACACCCATCTTCCCAAGTACACAAGTTAGAGTAGATACTTTTTCATAGCAAGAAAAGCCTGGAGTTTTTCCAACTATTTCTGCTTGCCTTCACAGAGGCTGCAGAGTATTGGTGTCATTTACCATTGTCTATCATCCGCTGCTTAGTTAGAATCATAAGGAGTCGATCAACTTCAAATACTCCCACCCCAGGTGTGATGACCACAGACATCTGGCCGGTCCGATCAAAGTTGCGGTTTATGTAATGCTTGTCAAACACTAGAAGGAAGAATTGGGGAATATTTTAAAAGAACAGAAGATGCTGGAAGGTTTTTTGTTCAGAGCAAAGGAGGTGACTGTAACAGCACATGCAAGCATGAGAGCACTTGTATACAGTATTGTCCAACAATCAACATGAATAAAACTACAGGAGAGAGAGGAATTTGGGCTAAAAAGTAGATGGGAACCAGGTACATAAAAAGAACTATTTTCCTCAAATGTTTAGTGTTTCTTTTCTAACATCTCACAAACCCCAAAGCTAACAAACCCAAAATCCCCAACAAGATAAAGTCCATTGTTAATAATTTTAAATAACATCCTGTGCTCTCTCCCATAGGAATAACAAGACAGCCACAAACAACAACATCTGGTGTACAGGAGAGCACTTGCAGCCTATCAAATCCATTCCCTGCTAAAAGATCAGTTTCATGCAAATCACTTTTGATCTGCCCCGATTCTGAAACACTTCTGTAATTGAAAATTTCAAGTTCTATTCCAAGAGGTTCTCATACAGATTCACAGATAGAAGGAAAAGTTTCAACCTAATAAGGTCCTGAAGTGTGAAATACCCAATACTCAGTTACTTGAGGGCCACTGTCTTTCCAGAGACACACAAGACAATTTCTTCTGAAGCTGAAAATTCCAACAACCACCTTACATTCCCCTCCCCTTTACAGTGTTAAGGACCAGGCAACAGAAGACCACAGCCACCTATTGGTAGCTGCTTCTTCCTCTGTATATTTTATCCATGTTTTCAACTTACCATTGAATGAAAGATTTATGGCCTCCAGGTAGTTCCCTTGTGCTGAGGTAGAATTGTAACCTGGAGGAAAACCCTCTGGACAAGTGTGCAGAAGGGTAAAAGAAAAAAGTTATCATCCTTGTGTAGACTAGCCAAAAAAAAAAAAAAAAAAATATATATATGTATATATATATATATATATATATATATATATATTTGTTTATATAATTTTTTTTTTTTTTTTCATTTTTTTTTATTTTATTTTTTAACCATCTCCTTTTCCCCCCAGAAAATCCCACCCAAGCAAACACAATAAAACTGCATTTGGAGTAAATCCTATCACTCCAAAAAAATTAACATTGGTATATCTCACAGAAAGACCCAAGCAAAATAACCTAGCCAGAAGAGCACAATACCAGACTCTAACTGAAACTAGACCTTCAGAAATCAAAAAGGGAAAGAAAAGGTTAAAGCATGGGAAAGGAGGATTCTGGTACCTGCTTGCTCGAGTCGTACCAACACAGGATACTGGATGAAAAGCTTTTTAATGGTCACAAGCAATGAGGTCCATTCTTCTCTTCTCTCATTCTGAACTACAACTCTAGGAAGAGCACAACTTAATGAGGATTATAAAAGGGAACTATGAAGAGGGAGAAGGGATGAACAAACTACAGAAAAAGGAATGCACAAAAAGATGAGTGTTTCTTTCTTCTGCTAGGCAGCAAGATAGGCTAAGAAAGTTGGGGCTGTTCAGCCTGGAGAAGAGGATGCATGGATACCTCATAGCAGCCTTCCAATATCTCAAGAGGGCCTATAGGGATGCTGAGGAGAGACTCTTCATTAGGGACTGTAGTGATAGGACAAGGGGTAATGGGTTCCAACTTAAACAGGGGAAGTTTAGATTTGATATGACGAAGAAATTCTTTACTGTAAGGGTGGTGAGGCACTGGAATGGGTTGCCCAGGGAAGCTGTAAATGCTCCATTGTTGGCAGTGCTCAAGGCTGAGTTGGACATAGCCTTGGGTGGCATGATTTAGTGGGAGGTGTCCCTGCCCGTGCAGGGGGTTTAGAACTAGATGATCTTAAGGTCCTTTCCAACCCTAATTATTCTATGATTCTACTGCATAGTTGTAGCAAGCAGCAATGTGTAGATGCACACACAAAGCTAGGTGCACTCCCAGCTAGAATAATCTCTCCCTTCTAAACAGGTTATTAACATTATATGTCAAATAGCATCACTGTTCTGCAAAGCAGCAAGATCATTAAGAAGTTCAAGCTCAGAATCAAATGACAGTTTCCACAGCTTCATCTGCTATAACCATCAGCCAAAAAGCTCCAGTAAGTTCCTAACTGGAAACACTCGTTTCAGCAAGAGTAATTTCTTCTGTAACTACTTAAGAATGCAAAGACCTGAAAAAAGTCAAGTCTTCTGCAAAAACTACTCCCAACACTACAGAGCTTCTAGAGGTTATGGCAACTCCAGTTGAGCACAGACAACACATATTCACATGCTCATGGAAGACTGACATAGCAAACTTAGGTACGCATTCACAGATGGAACAGGAGCTACTCAATTATTTGCTGCCACATTTTTCACTATCTTAATTCCTGGCAAACTCCTACACTTGGTAACATGATATTCTCCACATGGGTTGCACGTATACTGTGGGACAAGAGGTGAAGAACTGCGAGAAAGGCCTACTTGTAAAAATCTTCATAAAATCTTCCCTCGTGATCCTGCCGGATTGACGCACGATGCGTTTCAGGAAACTCATCTGGAACAGAAGAAAAGCACATTATTACCCTATGCTCTTGTGTAGAAATGACTCCTCTTTTCTTGTACTGAGCTGCTATTTTCATTAAAATAATAATAATTAAAAAAAAAAGGCAAACCAAAACCCAAATCTTTGAGAAATATCAGCTCTCCCACACAGTATTAGAACTCTCTTGGAACCAGTATGACAGCTTGAGTATAATGAGGAAAATTTGGCATATACAGTTTATATATGTAAGGTTTCTGCTGTAGTATTTCTGTAAGAATGGCTATGTATCCACTGTGCTTGATAGGGATTACTTAGGACATAGGCATAAAGAAAGAAGGAAAAAGGTCACTGGCAGCCTGTGACCAACTTTCAAGAGAGAAGGAAATAGGCTTAAAAGTAGAAATACAAAAATACAGAATTTACACACCTATAGATTTTGCTTCATAAAACGTTCTAGAAAATAGAACCACTGTCACTTCATGGCTACAATTCTTCTCCTGCTCAGGAAGAAGAACACATGAAAACAGAAGATCTTTACGGTCACATTCAGTAGAAAACTCCACATATACACATACAGAAACACACCTTTACCCCTTACACCTAGAACCAAAGGTAACTAGAAAAAGGTAGACTGCTGCATTAATGAATCTGCATTAGTGCTCCATGTTCCTCTATGAAACAACATAATGGTCTGTTCTGTAGATTCTGTGCTTCTAAGCTGTACCACATTTAACAGCAGCACTCCCCACTAGCCTCTAAAGAAACTCCTCTCTATAACTGTCAAGATACACAACTTTCGTTTAAAAAATAAATACACTTGACTCAATTTGTTTATACATATGACAACTTGATAATGTTATTTCTTAGTGCTTAGAGAGATGCCCCTAACAAATTAAAACTTTATATTTTATATGCCCCTTATTTTGAGCACTGATATGGTTCTCTGAAGTCAGTGCAAGTCTGCTGCAGGACTGCTAACAGCAGCTCTAAGCCAGATCATGTACTGAATGAGGAAACCGCTCTGGGTTGTTAAGCCATAACAAGAAGTGAGGCTTTTTTTGGTTTTTGAAGCAATTCACTCTCAAGAACTTTGCACATCATTAACAACCCACTTACTACAACCTGGAACTCCTTCACATGGAAAGATAGCAGCAGTAAACACATTATCCACTGTACCAGGGAGATATAAGAGTCCTGGAACATCTAGAATTGTGTAAACCAGACTTGTGCATTACTGCACAGACACAAAGATCAAACATTCAGTGACTTTAGTCCAGTCCTCCACACTTTATCACTGTATGATACAAGCACAGCAGACACAAGAGATCAGTAGTGGGGTCACTGCAGACCTGCAGTACCCATTCTTTTGATGCACAGGAGCCACCTCTTCAAGCCCTGTAAATCTTAGTACTGCCTGACACAGCCTTCCACAAACTGGCACATCAATGGGCTTCCTAAGATGGCATTGACTTGTTCTTTCAGACAGGATTAACTCTATCAGCTATTTACCTTCCATTTTGTGAAGAGGTCAGCAAGGAAACCATTCACAGCCTTCTCAAAGTAGAGGTCCCCTGCAAAGTAAACATTTCCAAAGCATCAAATAACTGCAGCTACTCCAACTATGGGGTACATTTAACCTTGAGATTACAGGAAAATAATTTTTTATTAGAATTAGAGCAGTTGGATGCATAATGAATGCCAATATCACTAAAGCAAAAATGGTAAAAACATTAAAAAGCATGACTACATTTGAGAGGATGTAAACACAACTCTGACTGTGAAAAGGATCTGACCTTTAAATTCCTTTTTCTAACACATTCGCAGCATGCTGAGAAAGCATCTGTACTATCTTTTAGGCATAGCATGCACAACTGACCCCCTGCTCAGTTTTGAATAGCTGCCCAGTTACTTACGCCTAAACACATGGTCAGAGGAAGTGGCAAGAGGTTTTCTAAGGAATTAACGATGGAAAAAAATAAAATAGGGCAATGACACAGAAGTGACTCATTTTCAATCTCAAATTCTTAATACTTCTCACTAACTCCACCTGGTCTAAGGAGGGGATTCTGCTTCCTCATCAAGCCCAGTTCAAGGAAAATCTAAAACATCAAGGTCTTCCTTGCACAGGATTTACAGACATTTCTAGTCTCAGGATCCACACGGGTTTGTGCCTGCCCTCACCACCAAACATGGTCATATCCACAAAAACACTCTTCTGCTACCTCCCTGCATTTCATCACTGAGATAATGGCACCCAGGCCTTACAGTAGGGACAGGAAAATTATGGAACACCCAGGAGACAGAAAAGTGTTGTACTGTATGTAAAGATCTAAAAGGCACTTCAGAGCACTGCCTAGGCCAAAGGCAGGGTATTTTAGTATTCCAGCAGCGGCAGAAATAAATAGTAGCAGCAGTTTTCTTGCAGGGGCTGAAAGGATAGCTGCTGCCATTGACGTTCACAATCAGGCAGGACAGTTACCTACATACCATAAATATCAAAATCCCACATTTCACAGCTCATCTGGATAAAAATATAAACCATGGCAGAAGTGGAGCGGAAGACCACCTGCAAAGGAACAAAGGACCTTATGTAAAACAAGGTAAGTCCACTAAAAGGTCCACATGCTGAAGGCAATCAGAGCAATTTCTACAAGTGAGCTCACTGCAGTATGGGGAACTTCCCCCCTAACAAGTTGGCATTTCAACAGCCCAAGTAATTCCTAGTGCTGCCAGCACAGAAGAGTTGAAGCTTACTGATCATTCATTTTCCTGAATTCATTGCTGTTCTTTCCCTTACAACACAGCCAATTCAAGTGATCTATACAAATTTGCAAGCAAGATACAATTACAAGAAATCTGGCAAGGAAAGGAAACAAAAAACTTCCTTCGCTCCCTTAAATCTTACCCGGGTATCCTCACTGATGTATCCACAAGTGACCTTCTCACTCTTCACCCACAGTTCACCTGCCTGCGCCCTGGAAGAAGAGTGCAGAACGTTTGTTAACCAGAGTGAACACAAAGATTACAGAATCAGTATTTGAGCAAATAAGGGATGTACCAAAATCTATATTCAGTCATGACTAGAAGATAGAGTAGAAATCTATTGGGTTAAAACCTGATCTTTAATCTAAAAGATGTCCCAACAGCTGTTTTCCTCTGCACCTGCACCTTACCTTGTCCCTTTGTCACCTCAACAGCAACTAAAGTAATCCTCATCTAAACTATTAATACATCTTGGGAAGGGGGAGAAAAACTGTAAGTGGTAAAATTATGATTATTTGGCATTGTTCAGAGGCAACAAGAGTTGCTGGCTGTCCTGCTATTAGCTTCTTCCACCCCAAATCAGACAGAAGACTTCCCCCACCTAGTAGCACTGACAGAAAACTGTAGAATAAAAGAACAATAAAACATGAAGGATTTTTCAGAGAAGATTCTCCAGTTGGATACTCAGGGCTCATTAATGTAATATCGCAAGTAATAGCAAGCCCTAAGAGGAGGCACTGACCTGATACCTGCAAATTCAACTTTCTGGGTGACATACGCACATGTGCTGACCTAAGAAAGAACAGTTACAGGTGTTAAAAGAACAGAAGGCTCAGAGTGAGCAGACCAATTTACACACAAAATATCCACAAACACCTGATTTCTGCCATAAAATCATGAAAGGACCAAGTGTACTTACAACTAATACTTCAGCCTACAGAACTTCCACAACAGAAAAGAGTTTTAACACATATATAAACTCTTATTCGGTTCACCTGTCTAACTCACTGTGCTTAGAAGAGGCAAAGACCATTTCAGAGATGTGGAAACCAAAGAGTTGCATATTAAGTAGTACTATCAGAGACAGGATACTTCAGCATGTTTCTACTTGAAATTTGGATTACATTTGGATTCCACTCCTTCCAAATGTTGTAAATCATTAAAATTCAGAACATAAGCTTAATCTCTCACAGCATTTTCAGTGCCCAAAGCAGTAATTCACATTGTGGCAATGGAGTAGGAAATTATTGGATTAAATTTTTCTGCAACACATTTACATATCCATTTCTCCAATTCTAAGGTACCATTTAGAGCTTAAGTTCCTCAGGAGCTACTGATAACTGGTCTTATCCTTAGTTTTCTGTATTTTGTATAATGCTAATCTTCCTTTACAGCAAGCAAAGAAAAAGGTACATGATCTCCTCCACCCTACACATGATCACAATAGAGATCTTACCAAACTTTTCTTCAGTCGCCACATATCCCCACGCCCAATATACTGATCTTTAAAGGTCAGTTCCACCAAGTCCAGAGTCACCTCCTGGGAAATGGAAGAAAAACAGTGCTGCCTGGTTGTTTCTAACTAGTGCCGGGCAGTCTGCTCTGGCAAGAAACAAATGTTACTGTGAGAGCTGTTCTAAAGTAAGTCAATACTCCTGGCACATGCAAGACAGAAGTGAAATCCCAACAGAGTAACGACATGTACCTGGAAGGACTGTGAGCTGCCAGACACTGTATACTGGGACCAGAAAAGCCCAAGGACTAAATCTGTGCTACAAGTATCACTGCAAACTAGAAGCACAAGTGAAACAAATTACTTCCATTGTTCACTGCATTAAAAAAGCCTGGTCTCCTGCAGATTTGTGTCTTGTGCTGAATGTAAGCTCTAACTGAAGCTGTTTTGGCAGTGAGGACATTTACAAGAGATGCCTCTCCTACAAGGGTATCTGGAGTCAGATAATGCAATGCCCATGCCACGACTCTGCTTCTGACTAGGCCACTTACAAAATATCTCTCTTTACTGCACGTGGTTATCCTGAATTTCTAAAATTTGAAGGGTTTTGAAATTTCTAAATTTCTATCAAGCTGTGTCAATGCTGGCCTCAGACTTCAGAAAGGGAGCAGGGATGGTAGGGAGAGAAGAAAGGCACTTAAACAGTTCAACTGCCCAAGCCTCATTTTCTTAGGAAAGAAAGGTAAATACCTTACAATAAAAATACACCCTCTTCTTCCCCAATACTACTGTAGATGGAAGTTCACAACACTCTGATTTGAGCTAAGTAATGGAACAGATGGGAAAAAAGCTTCAAAGCCACACACCTTTGGGTCAACAACATTCACGTGGACATCCTGGTATGGCCGCAGTCGGAACACTTGTGCAACTGTCTGATCCACACTTATAGTTTCTGCCACAAACATAAGAAAGGACAATAAAGTAGTGAACATCCCCAAAAGGTTTCATGTGGTTTAAACGTACACAAGCAACACAGTGAGACTGTCATGAAACACTTAAGGCCTCAGCAAAAGAAGACAGCTTCTTTCAGCTTTGGCCTAATTTCACAGTCATTAAAATCAAGGCAGTAAAGATAGTTCAAAATTTAGGCTGAATTAATTTCTGCAAGAAGGAAAGATATAAAACTAGCCAGAGAACACAGAAACAAAACTTTCAAGCTAAAAAGCCAATTTTGTTTAAACTGTAACCGCATATTGCCCAACTAAAAGCAGATTTAAAATCGGCTATTTATTTTCTGATAAAGTTAGAATCCTTCCATTCCTAAAGATAGAAAGCACTGATTTTCTTACAGAGTTCAAATATATGCATTAGTCAATCACACGTACAGCCCAAGACTATAATATTTGTCAATGATTTTACTATGTGTACTATGAGTTTAAGTTACCTTTCTGCAAATCTTCCTTAAGTGACTTCACTTGTAGAAGCAGGGGGCTAAGCATGAAAAAAGGTAGAAAATTGAGATACCAACAGTCCACTCTGGCAAATCATTCTCTCAAAACTATTTAGTAACATAGAGCATGAGATAAGCTAAACATAAACACAGATATTTTCTAGAAAGCTTCATACATCATCCTTTATCTTGTTTCTTACACCTTATAAGGTACTCTTTTGGTAAAGATGATACTCTAAATGTGAAATAAGTCACACAGGAATATCTTGGCATCTCAAACAGGTAAACTGCTACTTTTCAGACACAAGGTGCAGGATAAATAGCTTCATGTAAAGATGACTCATGTTTTTATAGCTGAGCAGGAAGTTTCAATTTAGTTTAGGATATCGTATAGGATGAAAGAATAGTAACTAGGCATCAGCATGTCTATGAAGAGGACAGAGACATTGTAGGTTCTATATTCAGGTGCTATCTGCCCTGTCAAAGGTCAGCAAACTAACACCAAACACAGAATTACATAAATTTTAAGGAAGAGTTCCTGCTGCAGTTATCCTCTTTTCTTCAAGCAGAAGATGGCAGAACCCCGAAGCAAAACTCTCCAGATCTGAGTCCATTACTAGAAGCTGCTGCACATGAACACACCCTTTCAGTACTCTAACCACACCTGACTGATATCAGCAGAGAGAATTCACCTGTATTCATCATTGGGATGTGCAATTTCCACAACATCTCCCAGCTTGATCTGAAGAAATACTTTAGGATTTACCACCAGTTCATCATCTACAAGATATAAACAAATAAGGAAAACTGCAATGAACAGATATATACCAGATAGTTACATGCTCGTACACAATAACTTACTCCACATAACTGCACTATCCCAGCATTAACAGGTCAGCAACATGTTATATTCACTACATGACAATGCTCCAGTCAGCCACTTCAGTCTGGCCACTCCTGTGGGCAAAAACTTCTCTTTCCAACCCTAGAACTTTTACAAAGGATGGACTGGACTAAAGAGTATTGGACAAAAGAGTGCCTTAATGAGGCAAGCAGGATATCTCTTGCATTTCTCATCTAACGCACATCAGCAGGAAAGTAGATAGCTGAACAGGAACCTTAACAAGATCTGTTAACACACTGCAAGTCTAGTAGGGAGCAATCAAATAAATGACATTGTTAGCACACAGAAGCACACCTACACACAGGCATTAGTCACTGACAAATCTGGCACTTATTGGGGTGACTAAAAGAGGTAGAAGAGGTAGAATAAAGCAACTTCATTTTCTAGGTGCAGTCGCATTCTATTCTGACCAATGCAATTTTATTCTGCTGTATCTTGCTATCAAAAAAGAGCTTTCCAAACTGGCTGGTAACACTGCTGGTTACACCAAAGTCCCATCTTCACTGTTCTGTTAGAAAGACCAATAAATTAATTGCTTTCAATGAAGAAAGTGCTGGTCTCATTGTCACAAACCAGGAGATACTGACCACTGCCTCCAAACCCCTTCTTGTGAATGACAAGCTTGTACACCTTGTTAGTTCTCATCTTGAATTGAAGTTCTTCTCAGCTGCTTTGAGTAAAAACAGTTGAAGACATCTTGCATATCTAATATGGAAATGAAAGCAAACACAGATTGTGTGTTATTACAAAACCACTCTTTACACTCTGTGTGAACACAGGCTGTTCTATCACCACATAACCATGAAGATCACACCTGAAAGCAGGTACATTACAAAGTTAATAAATGCCAAACTAAAAGTTTAGTAGTTTACAACAATTTTACAACCTCTCCTACCAGCACTCCCATCAGAGAGCTGGTAACACTCTCTAAAAGTCTCTTTCCTATTTCAAGAAGAAATTCTGAACCGCATGTTAAATGCATTAAAATGAATACCCAGAGTTATGCCCACTGCCTATTACGTCTTCTGTTTTCTTCATTCCATCCCCTTCACACATCTTTTTCCACATGTCTCAAAAACACTGGAATCCACAGCCAGATGATTCACATCAAAGCAGCAGAGCTGCAGCCAGCAGTACAAGGGCCAAGAAAACACGCTTGAAGCACTGGTCTGCATTCATTTCTTTTAATAGCATCAACCACCACATTCTTCTCTTCCTGCTGCTTTCAGTTAAAATAAAGCATATTTCAAGGAAGAACTCCTACTTTTCCAATTAAACACACTTCCAAAAAGAGTAAAACTGCAAAATATCAGTGAGAATAAAGCTTTCTTCATAACTACAGCCACATTAAAATATAAGCTCTGTTATTTGTAACTGTACTCTTACACCAAAACAAACAGCAGGACTTAAAAGTGCCTTTCAAGCAGACTAAAGCACTGAGCTTCAGATGTGCTTCTCAGAAAGTCGATTCAACTAGCGAGCTACAAAGGCATGGAGGAAAAAAAAACCACGTCCGAAGTCTAAAGGCTTTACAGAGTTTACCCTAACAAACTTGGAACGGAGGCTGGAAGAAGCGGGCACTCGGCTGCAGGCCCTGATGGCGCGGCTCGCCCCGGTGAAACTGCGTGCGAACGAACCCCGGGCACTTTCCGCCGGCGCTCACAGGCACCAACCCCGCAGCAGAAAAGCCGGGTCTCTCCACCGCGCCTGAGGACACCGTTCGCAGAGTGAAGGGGCGGTTTCCCCCCGGGGGCGGCCTGTCAGAGGCGCAGCCCGGAGCCCCATCAGGAGGGGAGCAGGGGGCACGGTCCGCTCACCGGCTGCCGTTGGACGAGCTGCCCACAGCGACACCGGCAGGGCCGCCCTCCCGCGGCAGGGCAGAAGCGCAGCCACATCCCCCCCAGCGGCCACAGAGCACGGGACAAGCGCAGGGCCCTGACCTCCGGTCCCGGTCCCGCGGCGGCGGTACCGTCCCGACCGAATCCCCTGCGGCGACGCTCGCCACTTCCGCATCCGGGGCCACCGCGCCAGCACGCGCGCGTCACGTGACGCACGCCCCGGTCCGGGTGGGAAGGCGCGGGGCCGGGACACCCCCTGGCGGCGCGGCGGGCGGGGCTGTGCACGGGGGTGGGAGCCACGGCAAAGGCTGTTGCGGCCGGGCAAGCGAGAGAACGAACGGGCGAGCCCGGATGAGGAAGTGATGCGGCCGGGCGGGCAGGAGTGGGGCCGGCTGCCGCTGAGGTAATGGCACCGGAACGCTGCCGCCGTCGGGCTGCGGAGGGGGGGATGTCTCTGTCGCGGGCCCGCCTCTTCCGCTCGCCGCAGCCGCCGGTTAGGGAATGGGCAGCGGTGCCCCCGGTGAGGCGGAGTGCGGGGGGAGTTTGTTGGTGGACCCGAGTCCGCTCCGTGCCGGCCCTGGGGGAGTCAATGGTTGCATAATTACCTCCAGCGCGCTGCCTCGGGTGGGTGCGGACCACCGCGGATGAGCGGAGCTAATCGGGCCGCCGCTATCCGGGAGGAGGAGAAGGTCTCTGGGCTGAACCTGTCCGCGCTGCCGCCGCGCTCCGGACAAAGGAGCGGTCGGTCCGGGCCGTGCCGTCCCCGGGGCTCGGCGGTGCCGTCGGCAGTGCAGTCCTTCCTGCGGGGCTGGTGCCGGAGGAGCCTGTTCCTTTGAGGCTGGCTGGGTTCGGGAGCAGGGAGAGCAGCGCTCAAGCCCGTGTTTCTGTAAACTGAGTAACTGATGCTTCTGCCAACGCCGGGCTTCGATCGCTCCTGTGAGTGCAGGTGTCTTCAGGAGCGGGAGATCCGGGGGTTCGTGCCGCCGCCGCCGTCTGAGCGGTTGGAACGCTACGAGCTGTGATGTGTGCGCTCTCGCTGGTGCAGGGCATCGCGGTGTGTCTTTTGGGCTGAAGAGCGTCGTGACGCCGTACCAGTGGTGTGCAAACAGAGCTGGTACGGCATATCGGACATACAGCGTGAGGTGCTAACTAGGCATGGTGTGTGATGGATTATGTCTTAAAGTATTCCTTCGAGGCAGAAAGCACGAGGAAAAGTTGGTTTTCCCTTCCTCTCTCGAAGATTAGCAACTTAACAAAATCACAGGAAAACAGAAGTTGTTTTAGTTTTAGCTGAGGAATATGATGTCTAACATGAGCCCTACTGATGCACCTGATAGTCTGTTTTCAGGTATTCCAGAAGATAAAATTATATCTGCAGGAAGTTTGAATATGAATACAAGGCTTGGAGATGACTCTCTGTTTATGTTGGCTTCCTCTGTTAATGAGCTTTGCTTAGAAACTCAAAACATTTCAAAGCTCCTTTCTTAAAATGTTATTTGCAAGTAGCTTTCTTAAACATACATGCTGGAATCTTGATGAATGAAGCGGTGCCTCTTAATCTAGAGATTACTCCTATGTTTGTTGACTTAACATTGCTTTTATTTTTAGGGTAAACTGTGAGAAGCTCAGGACAACCAACCTTCAGCTGCCCTGATGCTCTCATCTGGGTTGGAATCTGTCCTTGGTTCTTCGGGGTCTGCTGAAATAGAGGAGGTGTACCCTGGGCTGCCCACAAGCATCTCCACAGAGCTTATGGCCGTATCAGAGCCTAAGGTTGGGTTAAGTGCAAAGCCTGGTATGTCAGTGCCTGTGCTGGCACACAGCAGCGATCTGTCAGTGGAGCATTGTGCAACACCAGGAGCAGAGAACTTCTGCCAGGATTTGGGTGATGCGCTCCAGGTGATTTCTCATGGGCCATCAGAATCCCTTGGTGAAGAGTTGGTGAAGTCTGGAGACCTTGAAGAGGATGAAAAAAGGAAAAAAAGGAACTTTAGGAGACTAGACTGTTCTAGTGAGGGATACAAGAGAGGTGGCCAACAAGCACAGGATGCTGAGGAGTATCATACTGAATGCTGCACTCCAGCTCCGGGGGGAAGCTTGACAAAACAAGTAAGCAAATGGCAAAATGCATCCCTGTGTGATGTTTTGAATGTAGGGTTAAAGTGACTGGGCGGGTGACTTTGTCCATGTGGTTTCCTGTTTCTTATTTGGGGCTTCTGACATGGGTGTTGTTATTTGGATTGTCTTGGGTCCAGTGCAAAATTAGACCCTACTTCAGGAGACAAGCAGTGTTTTGTAGCATCAAGCTTTTCACTTTCTTAAATATTGCTGGGATGATGTAAGTCAGGGATGTAGCAGAACATAGAGCAAAACTGACTGGAAAAAAAGAGAAACAACTTTGATAGCTCCTTGCCCGGTATCCAAGTTTTGTGGGTACAGCATATTCTACTGGTATCATCATCCCCAGTCACTAAATAATAGTTATTTCAGACTAGTAATAGTAATGCTACAGGGGCTTCAGCTTAGTATTTCAGGGCTTAATCTAAAGGTAAAGATTATTTTTCATTTTTACTATTACTGTTTGTATTGAGAGAGGAAATCACTGTCAGTTTCCTCTTTCAAAACGAGACTCACATGGTAATGGCTTTTTTTTAACTCCTCCCCTTTAACAACCCTTGATGGTAAAGATGTTATTCCAAGGTAGAGGCTGCTGAAAGATGTGCTAAGTAATACTCTATTGAAAACTGAACAGTCACAAAATCCAGTTTTCTTTCATTTGTAAGTAGTTATCACACTCCCTAGAAGAACATAGTGGAGAAAAAAAGTATGGTGACTGAACTCACACCAGCCAGGAAATCACAGAATCATAGAAGAGTTAGGGTTGCAAAGGACATGAAGAATACCTGATATGGTGCATAGTTCTGTGTTTTACAGACCTAATTACTGTATTTTGCATAATACTAAAATATTTTTGGGAGTGTACCTATGGATTTTGGTATCTGATTGATTTATTTAGAAGTTTATGAAAATGAGGTTAAAGTTCCGAGTCATTCAGTTTTCCAAGATGATTTTACCCATATTTCATAGTGCTGGTAGTTCGGTTGTGGGGTCTTGGTTTGGCTTAGGGTTTTTTGCAATTACACTGAGGTCATCTGCTCTTGGATTTGTGTTTTTTTAGGCAAGGGAAAGGCAAGTTCTACCAAGGAGGAGAAAGTGCATGTGTCTTACAGAGGTACACAGTAATGGTCTGGGGACTGGATTACTCTTCTGATTCAAATTTGTGACAATTTGCATTTTAAGGTGCTTATATTTTAACTGCTTGTGTCACTAAACTTCATTGCTGCTAAGCACAAATCTTTTTTGGATGCATCAGGATTTAATGGGGAGACAATAGGATTAGAAAGGAACTGTGTGGACCAATTACAATGCAAGGCTGCCTCCGTGCAAGGACTGATGTGTTCTGAGGTTTCTCAGTGGTTTTGTTACTCAGAACTGATCCAGAGGAGCAGGTGCAGCCCCTGAAATATGCTGAACATTTCAGGAAAGCCGTCAATCTCCACTCATATTCCTGTCTTGTTGCAGGAGGACCCTCACTTAAACCAGCATGAATGTAAGTCCTTGGGAACTTGTTGCACCCAAGTAGTGGGATCTCTGAAGAACACAGGTGTGTATTTTAGTAACCTGCTGTCCCAGGTTACTTTTTGTTGATTTAGAATTGATGAGTGACTGTGGGATAGCTCATTTATTTTGCTTCACAGTAGAAACTGTTACCCTGTGTAGCTAGAACAATATGAAAACTTAATCCTCTGCCTTCTCCTGACAGCATGTGCACTTTTCCTTAAGCCCTTTTACGTACAAGATGTGTTTTAGTTATTTAAGTCAAATAGTTATTTACCCCAAAGCAGAAAGTGGTGTTAACAACAGATGTTTTGCATTTCCTTTTGTTTCAAAGCTGGATTATATGAGAGCAGTAATAGCAAAGATGTGGAAAAGAAAGAGACTCTTTCATTTGCCAGTGCTTTAAAAAATGAAAATTAAAATGCAGAATCCAAAGGAAGAGGACAACAAAATGTATCTTTATTTTATTATGATCCATAATTTTCTAGTTTCAAATGCTTTGGTCACTTTGCCTGCATCTAGTAATTACTGTCTTTCTCCCTCCATGCTATTGTAACCAAAGCTTGTATTTAGAATGCCACCTAATCTTGGTTCTTAGTAGAAACCACAAAAAAGATCTGCTGAAATCTGAACAAATAATGTTCCCTGTAAAGTTTTGAATATGAAGATATTCCACAGTCACTGTAATTTGAATTAGCACCTTCTTTGTGAGTTTGAAAAACAGTTTCTTAACAATCATAATTGCTTGGTCAGAATGAAGCACACATTGTTTTCCTGTGGATGACTTACTGACAAAAAAGCCTTAAAGAAGAAGGAATGGAATTGACTGTTCTACACAGCTGTATTCTAGGATAGAGCAGATAAAGTACCCAGCTGTGTTGAGCTTCACTGTTGCAAATAAGTATTATTTGCCTTCTGTAGTATTATGTTGGCGATCTAAATTACATGGTATATGGTTCTGATCTGCTTTATTTTTTCTTACGCAGAAGAAAACCAAGCATGTGTTCAGGTGACAGCTGAAACTCTGCCAAAGCTCACTGAAGAAGTACAAGGTATGACGGCTGATGGGGCTAGGATATTTAGTGAAGCAGAATACAGGAATGACAGAGTGAGTAAAGGTCTTGCACCTGAGAACAGTGAATGCCCAGAGGTCATGGCCAGAGCTGGGGTTTCAGAAACCAGCTTGTTAGATTTTTCAGAGCCTTTGAATGTCATTGACATTGAATCAGCCACAGAGCATCCACAAGAAACAAATGAGTACAGTGGGTTGAAAGCCCATACTGCTGTGCCATTGGGAACAGGGGGTACCGTTGCATCTGGTTTGGAGACTAGAGAAGAAGAGTTACCCAGAGGAAATCCTGATGAGTTCAGTGTATCACTTGTTAATTGCTAGACTTGTCAGCAGGGTGAAGAAAACCATGCTCATGACTTCTGCATTGGTCCTCTACCTAAACATAATGAACCTCATAGATTATCATCAGTAGAAAGCTGTAGAACAGCCTCCACAAAAAATTCCCCAAGTTTTATGTTCAATTCTGAAAAGCATCTGTCCTCAGGACTTCAGAAATACACCACTAGAAAACAATAGTACTGCAGCCCACAGAGTTAGCAGTGAACCCCCCCACAACATGGAAACTTATTGTGATCATGGAACTGGTCTGGAGAAAATCGAACTTCCACATCTGTACCAACAGAGCAGATCTCAGTGGAAGGAGCAAAGGGTTATCTAGCACTAAATCTGATACTAGGGAGGGAAATGCTAGTGCAGGTAAATCATGCAGGTCTGAATCTGAAGAGGCTGTTGAAGGCTGGGGCAAAACTGCTGTGGGAGGTAGCTTTGAAGTCTGTAGCTGTCCTGAAGGTCAAGAGGGTGCTAATTCTGAGCATTGTCATTCTTCAGTTTTTAGTTCTGTTGCTTCATCTCCTGAGGAGTTCTCAAAAGAAAGATTTAAAGTGGCCCCATCAGGTGGTGATAGATTGAACAAGGACCAGTGGCAGTTCTTTGGCAATGATCTATGCAAAGATGATATGAAAGAAAATAGTCTATTGATAGAGAGGAGCAACACTGCTTCCTGTGAAATTGGACAGACAGACATAAGCTTTTATAATCCCTCCAGTAAAATTTCTCCTTCCGGTAGCCACAACTGTCTGGATCTTAGTACCAAGCTAGAAAAAGGGTCACCTGAGGCACAACCACTTGAAAAGGAATGTGAGAGTAACACAACAGCAGAAGAGTTGGCTGGCAGTTTAGTTGAAGCTACAGAAGCTAATAGTAATGACAGTTTCTCCAGTGGCAAAGAAGCCAGTTTGATTTATACACTAAATGTAACTCTACCTCCTGTTGCACAAAAATCAAGACAATCTCATCATAATGAGTGTCTGCCTTGTACTACTAATGAAGTTTCAAACAGGGACAAGGCTCAGGATAACATATCTGGAAAAGAATTAGTTGGTGCTTCTGGAACAAGAGGGGAGCAAGTCACTAAAATTGTACTTCATAAAGACAAATTCAAGTCTTCAGTAAGTTCCAGGACTTCAGAGAACTCTAATGTGACAAGCAAAATTTTCCAAAAGAGTGTGAAGTCTTCAGTGGGAGATACACAGAGTGTGGTCATTAGTTTAGAAAATGAGCATAGTGACACATGGAATTGTAATAATCTATGAAAGACTAGTGTTCAGCTGCCAGTACTTCCTGTGTTTTATCAGGGAGTACATGTGGAGATGATGTTCTCCTGAACAGTCATTCCTTTAATGTTGAGGTCAATAAGAAGATTGAGGAAAATGATAATTTGGAAGGAGAAGCTTCAGCTTAAAAAGGCACTCATCTTTCCAAAAGCACACTTCCCTTTGGCATGTGAATCTCTTCCTTGTGAAAATGTCTGGGGCAACAGAGGTGTAGATCTGTATGGGATAAATGACATTTCCACAGCAAAGCCCACATTTTGCTCAGGTTACACTGCAGAGAATTCTATTGCTACCTTGGTAAGAAATGAGGTTCCAAGTAAGAATGTGGAGGTTTTGAAACAGTTTGATCTTTGTAATGTAACAGATGGCAGTGAAGTTGTTTGTGACAGAGATGAGGCAAAAGAGCAAATCAACGTGTGTGCTCTCCAGAGAGATGAATTTGATGGAATAAGAACTGTGGATTCTTCAAACGTTCCTAAAGGCAATCGGAGAAATAAAACTAGTGAACAGCTATTAGTCAGATATTTGAACAAAAAAACCTGTGTTCATAATTTTGGATTTTGCAACTCTTCATTAGGCCTGAAGAAGAGTGAACTGGGAGCATGTGAGGAGGAAGAAGTGTCATCATTCTCGGCTAATCCCTCCAAGTACAGTGCTTCAGTCTGTGGGACATGTCCATTACTCAGCAACAGGAATATTGAAGCAGAGAAGACCCTTCATCCAATGGAAAATCAGCGTCCTGCGTGTCAGAGTGAGTTTGATGGCCCAGTTCCAGAGAGCAAACGACACTTAGAAAGTTTAAATAGACTGCCAAACACCGGCTTACAAACTACAGCTAGTTCTGTGGAAGAAACCAAAATACCAATTGGCTCTAATCAGAGCAAAGAGATACTGTTAAAAACAGGTAATGACCTGCCTCCAGTAGCTCCTAAGTGTGACAGAGAAGACAGTTTTCGAGGAACTCTGAAAGAGAGTGTAATGGATTTGGACTCTTTCAATGGTGAGAGAAATGAACACCATTCAGGAGACGTGGGCTTCATCAGTGATCTAACTGAAGAGCATACGATCGAACAAAGAGAACACAAGAACATATGTGAAAGAGAAGATAAAGGAAGTCTTGAACGAAGCTTTTCTGATAGCAAATCACATTGTTCACAGTGTGCTTGCTTTATCAAATGTGCAAAAGAGAAAGCAGAGCCAGTGCTTGCAGGAAACAAAACGCAGCAATCTTTGCCAAAGGTGAAGTCGCCAGTGGAGGATCAGGAAAATCCAGTTACTGCCCAAATTTTGCCCTTCTCATCAATTCCTGGGAGTCTGTCATATAAGCCGGAAAATACGAATGTGCTTTCAGAGACAGAAAACAAGAGTCTGAGAATAAGATCTATCTTATGTAACTCTTGCCCACAGTTAACATTTGAGCCCTGTAAAGAAACTGACACTCAAAAGGGTATTGCTGCATCCCATTTCAGAAAGTTTGACATCCAGGAATCTTATAATGACACTCAGGTGGGTTCAGAAACACCATCAGTTCTAGACCTGGGAATCTGTCTGCCTGAGAAAGAAAAGCTGTGTCTGTTATCTAGGAATACACAAATGGATAACTGTGATTCATCTTCAGGTGAAGCTTTCAGTGAAGAATCTTCAGTGGCAAAGCCTCTTTCTGTAACAATGTCTGGTAAGAGAAAAGCCAACAAACCTGAGGTTCCAGTCTCAGATAATGAAGCCTCAACCAGCTTTCTGAATGGTGCAAAATGCTCAAGGTTTTGTGCCTACAGCAAAGAAAGTCTGAGAGGTGAGGGACATAGCATGCTAAGTGTAAAAGACATGGATGAGACACAACCAAAAAGTAGTCACTGTGGAGAAAAGTTTAAGAATACATGTGTAGAAGAGAAGATGGGAAGAGAAGTAGCCCCTAGAAAAGACTTCTCCGCGGATTCTTTTCCTGATAGAGGAGATTGTCCATGGGCCTTTTCAGAAAATTCAGAAAAGCCTGGTAGCAAAATAGACCCTCTCAGTACTGAGAATTATGGAAAAGTTTTGGAAGAAATCCCAAGATCTAACTTAAATAGCTTTTCAAAAGGAAGAACAAGTGATACAGAGCTCAGAAACTTCGCAGGTACCAATCTCCTGTCAGAAACTCTGCGTGATTGTCAAGCTGAAGCTGCATCTGATGCAGAAACTTCACCAGAATTGCAGTGTAGTACAACGCCCCTGTTTTATCCAGCTGTGATACTATCTAACAGTTGCAAAGAATTACCCCCAAACTGTGTGGTTTTCAATGAAGTATCTGTGCCTTACAAATTAAATGCACAAAGCAAAGATAATGTAAAGTTGATAACAGAAGGCCAGGACACTACACCAACTCATTCCGTTTGCAAGGAAAATGAGGTTTCAGGTTCAGAGAGACTTGATCAAATAGAGAAATGTCAGGTACCCAAACAAAAGAAGAAGCGTAAGAAGATGAAAGAACATCTGTCAGACAAGGCACAAGAACAGAAATCAGAATATGGAGAGAAAGCAAAAATCACACTGCGACCAAGTCTGTTGCACAGGTCTGGACTCCTTTACAGCTCTTCATGTGAGTTGGTGACATCAAGAAGTACAAAGTTTGAAGGTCCTTCAGAAGAGATTTTTGCTGTTGGAAGCAGTGAAAATAAACTATGTAGCACTTTACAAGAAGTCAAAAGGCCAAAGATTACCACAGATGTTATTAGTTCACAGTTTTTGAAGACTCAGGATTCAGAAATGCAAAACCTGAACCTTAATTTAGGGTATGATGGAATCCCTGGTGCCTTTGGAACTACAACTAAGCAAAGAGAACCTCTTCCATTAAAGAGACAGCCTGGAAGGACATGCAAAAAAGTTCCCACGTCATATCAGCTAAACGTAGTAAGAAAAAGCAAAGAAAATGGAAGTTCACCTTTTTTTGAGATTCCCCCCAAAGTATTCCCTAAACAGGAAAACACACTTCTCGAGTCTTTGTATTTCCCATGTAAACCCCTGGCACCGGGAGCAGAAGCAGCCATGAGGTGTGTGCATATGCCAAGGCAGAGGGCCAAGAGGTGCAGTTTGTTGAACAGCTTGAGACTTAGAAAATGTACCAAAGAACCAGCACTGTTGAGCAAGCTGTCTGCCATGGCCAGCCAGCTCCTGGCTCCTGCCGAGAGCAGCCATAAGGCAGAACCTCTGCCATGTTCTGCTGGACTTCTTCCAGTGGGTGAGAGGTACAGCCAACGTAGGTATAAGAATCTATCAGAAGCCTTTTCTTGCATTAACAGGAACTTACACTCACGCTGGGCTGACAGTTGGTGTACCAAGATGTTCAGCTTTCAGCCTTTGGCACTTTATCCTGTAGAATCTACCAAAATACTTTTTTCAGACTTGAGCCACAAGTCTCCAACCTCTTTTTTAGATAGCACAGTTTTCCCAATTTCTTTTCACATAAAACTGGACTCCAGTCCTGTGATAGACCTCACAAGGATGACATCCCAGCACTCTGTGCATCATGAACCAGTTTTGGGAGAAATGCCAGCACCGCCTTCAAAGTGGACTTTCTCTATTTTCCTGTCTCAGAGCTGTTCAGATACAAGAGCTTTCCAAGAAGATTCCAGTCCAAATAATGAACTGCATTCCTCTCTCACTCTAACAGCCCCAGGGGCTGTTGTCCTTGATCATGACCATCGAAGGAATACCATAGCTGAAAGAAGAGGCGGTTGCTTCATGGCTGGCCTTCACACAGTGTTAGCAATTTCTTCCCCTGGATGCTACAGGATTTGGACAAGAAGAAGAAACTTAACTAGTCATATTCCTACCATCCAGAGACTATTTATATCACAGTTCACACAGGGTTTGAAAGGGGCAAGGTGTCCACCTTCTGTATCAGATGACCTCGTCTCTTCATTGCCATACTCATTGGGCAAGGTACTATCCATATGGAGTCAGCATCGTCCTTCTGCCTGGCCTTCCAAAATCACTCCTCTCCGTTCCAATGACTGCAAGTGGCAGCCAAGTGTGGGCATCGCAAACAGGTAAAACCATCAATTTATTTCTGAGATTAAATATGTACAAGGTGTATTCTTGCTCTGTTTTAGGAAGGAGAGGGTAATTGCAACTTGCAGTGGAGGGTCAGTTTCCCCTGTTCCAAATCTACACATTCTGCTCCAAAAATGCCTCAACATGGAAGATTCTTCCTTACAGAACAGACTTTTAACTGAATTTAAATACATTTGCATTCACTTCTTTAACAATCTCCTGCTTCGGCAGAATGGCTAGCTATTTTCTTTTCCCTTGCAAAATATACACTCCATGCATCAGAATATATAATGCAGAAAGTTGAGCTACTTCATTAGGTCTGTTCAGAGTGACTGCAGAACAACTGGATTTCTGAGGTAGGAAAGTCTTTTTTCAGAGGTCTGAGCCACAAGTGCCACTTGGAACCCCTGAAAAATGCTCACTGTCAGATTAGGAAGGATCCTGAGGAGTGAGTGGTGAGATTCAGTTAAATTTTTATTTCATGACATTTCTATGCTAACTGAAACCTCTTTATGTACACTGTTCCTTTTGATAGTATGTGCCTGATGTATTTTGGCACAAGAAAGTGTAGCTCCACTTCAGGTAGGTAATGAATTTTGTGTGCATCATTCTTGTTACAAATGGGAAGAGGACTCATATCTACTCAGTGTATCTAACTTTGTCATTGGCATTCCTTTTACTAAGAAACAAAAATGAAAGAGGTTCCTAGCTCTGCTACAGGATTTTTGCATGCTCTTGAGCAAAGATCTTGCCCTTTATGCCTCAGTGACACCGGCAGCTCAGTCCCCGATTTTATATCTTGAGCTGCCTGAACAGAGTGTAGGCTCACTAGCACTGTAGAAAAGTCCATTTGACTACATATTTTCTTTAATATGGCATTCTCTAGAGGACTGTTGAATTTGGCTTATTTTATGTCAGTGATTCGACATATGCATAACCAAAAATCTTGCCAGATAAACTAATGCTCTATTTTGCCTTGTAGAAAAGGATAACATACCTAAAAGTTTAAGTACATCACTTAGTATAAATTCTAATGCCTACCAAGTGTGTGAGTGAGCTTATACAAGTATGGATCTACTGTGGCAGTTGTCTGCACTAAAAGAATGAGGCTGAAGAATGGCACAGAAACAACTTCACAGCCCATTCTGTTGTACCTGCGTTGTTTTTTGATTCCATAAGAGTCAATATATCATGCTTGATTTTCTAAAGTACAAATTAGTACTCTAAATGTAATCACACCAGTAAACTACAGTTCGAGCACTATACTTAAATATAAGACGTTGCCATTCTTCAAAACCAAAACAAACACCTTTTTAAAACTTAGGTCTGTGTTTGAGGTGAATTTCTTACCTTGTGTTGAGATATGTTATCCTTGGACTGGGAGATCAGAGCTGACTTATGCTCTCATGTTTTCCCCTATACTTAAGTCCACAGACTTCCAGGCAGCTTCTTACAGCATATCCAGTTAGCTGAAGTGCAAGAGGATTTAATTCCTTGACATAACGGGTCATTTAAAAACTGAATGTTTTGCTATGAATTCTCTTTGTCCCAAAGGGAGAGAAGCCAAATCAAACTTCATCACTTCAAGTGAAAAATAAACTGAGTTTTAGACTATTTTAACTTTGGGTTTTTTTTTCTCTAAAATACCCTGCAGATACGTGTATTAGAACACCTCAGTTCTACCCGCTCAGATTTGCTTTAAGGTGAAGTTATTGTAGCATGCAGTGAGCTGAAAAGATGGTTTGTGGAAATTTAAATAAATGCAGCAAGTAACTTCTATTCCTAAGACAGTTAAGCAAAAATTAATATTAAAGGTTTTGCTATAAAGCAATGTAAAGAACAAACCATGACATTTCAAATGTTTAACACAATTTTAGATTTAATTTTGCTGAAGATTGATAGCCTCTTCTCATCGACTAATAAATCTTTTTAGAAAGTCATTAGCAGGAACAGTGCCAACAGGATAACTCAGTACATCTATCTTAAATTTGTGTGGACTCAAAAAAAAAGTCTCCTAGGAAATAAAAGTTTGGTATATAAATACAGGAATACGGGATAAAAATAAATAAAAAATCCAGGTGCAGAATAAAACCATTTTCAGCTCTCAGTATGACCAAAACTCTTTGCCTCTTTAAATTAAGATATTTTACAAAAAATAGAAAAATTAACAAGTGTCTCCCAGCTGTCCACAGCCCGTTTGTTTTTTGTTTTTTTTCTGGAAGAGATTTGTCCTCTTTAAATGATTTCATTCATAGTTAGCGGTTTTAATAACAGGAAAACAAGGAATTCTCCTGCCTAAGAATCCTGTCACTTCCACCTCCAGTAAAAGCATTCTCTAAGTGAAATATTTTTTATAATTAGTGCTCATTTGGATTCAGAATTTCTAAAGTGCCATTTTTTTCCTCCCCCTGTAATTTATTTTAATTATTATTGCATAAATCTTTAAGCTCTGCCTCTAGCACAAAGGGTCTGATGCGCTATTGGTACAGGTTCCAGGTGCTGGAATACCAACTGGAACATGGAGAAAAACAAAATGTCGTACTTGTGATGTTAAATGACAGACACAAGAAATGGATCTTTCTGACCTCCTTATATTTGGACTTATCTGTGCTGCCAGCATGGTTGGTTTTCATTTATCTGTAGTATTGCAGTCTGGCTGTAACTTTTTAGCTGTAACGTTTAGTTGTTAGTTAGGGAGAACAGCAAGTACAAGATTTGCTGATTAATATAATAAAAGCTGTCCCAGCTGGTTTTTCACCCCTGCTATTAAGAGTATGAGAACAAAAAAGCTTAATATTGAAGGACTTTGAGCTGCTGTGCTGACTTTTATGCTGTAGAGTTGCAGTAATTACCAGCCCTTATGAAAAGACCTTTGGTTATTCCAGTCAACTGAGTATAATTCAAATAAGACTGTGGGAGTTAGAGACAACAGGGAGTTAATCTGATGGAAATCCTTCCTTTCTCGTTTTTTATTTAGTAGCCAAATTCTTCGAGGTTTTTGGTTACTTTAATTTTAAAACCCGGAGGTTTTGAAGGAGGAATATAGACTTTCATAGAAACAATTACAAGTTCCAGACTAATACTGTCTCCTTCTTTCTGTACTTTTGTTTCCTTTTCTCATCACTACCATTTTTAAGTAGGACTATTTCCCTAACAAGCTGTCAGTGAAATTTAGTGGACTAAATGACAGATGTGGCTTGTTCTTTCATTGTTTTAATCTTCCATTCCCATTCCTGATGCTAGCGTTTTTTGTCTTCCAGTTCAGTTTATGCTAACAATTTTCCCTTCAACTGTTTTACAGTGTAGACCTAATTTCTGTCTGTGTTTTGTTCATTCTTCTTTGGAACCAGCTATGCCATCACACCGCACTTACCTGTACAGAGTATGGAAGCACTACAGACTGAAGGTCATGAGATTTGGTGAGTCTCTTGAACTTTGATGTTTATTCTGAGTAGTGGGATCATAAACTTTCTCAGAAAGACACTGCTTACGTCAGTTTGGCTTTCAGCTTTTGGCAGCTTATTGCAAGAACAGCTTTCTGATTAAGAAGTGAAGTAAACTGACTGGATAGTATAATGGAGAAGTGTGGAGGGGCATTAATGCAAACACCATGTAGCTCATTCCACAGAACAATTCTGTTAGTTTCAAGTGTATTGTGCCGCTTGTTATTAAATGAATATTTGGTACTAGAGAGATTTGTTTCCTTACTTGGATCTCTATTCTTTCTATCTGACTGACTGGACATTAGGTGCTTCATGTTCCTTCTATTCTTTTCCAGCTTTGGGATGGCAGAGATAAAGCTTTTATATTTATCCGGAAACGAAAAGTATAATTAATAGTTATGTCAAAGATGGCAGGGGGGTTGGAACTAGATGATCTTAAGGTCCTTTCCAACCCTCACTATTCTATGATTCTATGAAAAGGAGGATTAATCACTTTCTTCTATCAGTAATTACTAAATAGAGCTGTGGACTTTTAACTGTACTGCAGAAAGAGTTCCCTCACCTGGGCACTTACTGTGAACTGCATTGCTTTTTGTGCTCATATTGCAATTTAGGAATATCACCTAAGAGCATGGTATGCTATTGTAGCATAAATTGGGTATTAATCTAATATGTTCCCTTCTTTCTCTTACAGTCTGGAAACTTCATTCCCTCTTCCACTACCAAAGCCTTGCTCACATCTGGAATCATTGACACCTCCCCCCAGGCTTCCAGCATCTGAATTCCAGGTCCATGCCCTTAATGAAGGTGATGCTTCTGTTCTCGCCTGTCTTAGATCCCAAGATGACAAAGAACTGGAAAAAGTGAGTTCATTTTAGATTTTAGATGTCTCGGGCCCTTGGTTCCCCAAAACTTTTGAAGTTGGACATAGGCTTGGGTAACATGGTTTAGTGGGAGGTGTCCCTGCCCCTGGCAGGGGGGTTGGAACTAGGTGATCTTAAGGTCCTTTCCAACCCTAATTGTTCTATGATTCTGTGATTCTAAGTCAATTGCCTCTCTCTTTCTCTTCTTTTTTCCCATCCTTTCTTGCTTGATGTATGACAGAGCTGAAACTTGGTTAAGGCAAAAATCCCATTCAGCACTTGTCAGATTTTGCCCTAACAGTGTCCTGGGGGATCTGCAGAAGCAGAGGAACCCTTTGGACTCTGTAAAGCTACAGCCAACAGAGGGGAGTCCTACATTAGAAATGTCCTGCTGCATAGGCTGCACATCTGCCTTGCTACTGACCTGCTAAAAGCCCTGAGCAAGAAACTTCATGGTCTCTTCTTATACGGTCTCTTCACCTCTCATATGAAGATAGTGTGAGAAAGTTGGGGCTGTTCAGCCTGGAGAAGAGAAGGCTGCATGGAGGCCTCATAGCAGCCTTCCAATATCTGAAGG
>JASSUY010038261.1:0-19100 GCA_032466535.1 Forpus xanthops | reverse complement strand
TTACATTCAGCTATTTGAGACAATAAAACTTCTCACTTGTACTGCAGTGGATTTACTGGAAATTCCATCAGTCTGACAGATTCTGTCAGTCCATTTTGTTGAAAAGACAGGTCATATTTGCAGCATCAAGTATTTCAAGAATCACCAAAGGTAAGCAAAAGTGAAAAAGTATGCAAAGAACAAAAAATATGTTTAATTGTGAAATCAAATTTCAGAAACAACCAGTCTATACATGATGTATGTAAATGTGTTCAGATAACATTACAATTACGTTCACTAAATGAAAAAACTTTGAGATATTTTAAAGTTTCTCTTTGCCATTAGCCTGATTAACCAAGCCCCTATTATTTGCTGATCTTTTATGAACTCCAGGAATTATTCCTTGATTTAGCATTAATGCAAAAAAAAAAAAAACAAAACGCAAAAATAAAAAATTATTTTTTGCAATAATTTTTTTTGCTATTTGGAATGTTAATTTTGATCTCACTTTCAGAGAATGAGTAGTGCCTGTTTCAAAACTCTTAAAGAGGTTTGCAGGGGCAGAATACGTTCTGCAGACTGGTTATAGCTGCAATTCTATAGTTTCAGGACTTTGTCATGGGAATATGCTGACATGCTGGGGGATCTAGCATAGCATCTAAATGCTACTTAGCCACTAGCTTCAGAAAGGTAATTTATCTTCAAAAATAATTGATGCAGAATCTTAAGCATTAAGCAGTATTTTTCATAATCAATCTCTATGTAGCTAACATACACTTGAGAACTTAGTTTTGTGTATCCAAGGTTAAGAAGTGCTGATGCTTTTCAAATTAACATCTTCTGAAAACAAGTTCTGGCAAAACCTTACATTATAGTTATTATTAACAAACACAGTTCTGAAACTTAATCTTTGAACAGTATTATATTTTGTGGATTAAAAAGTATATTTCTCAACTCTCTTCACATTGTTCAAAGTAAGAATACAGTGCTTCAATATAATTTTCCCATGGAGAGAGATTATTCTCACTGGAGTTACCTAACAAAGGCTAATTTTGCAGGTTTTATTGTTTTTTTAACTTTTTTTTTTATAAGATATTAGACATACTAAAAAGCACAACTGAGCAAAAAGGAGTTTGTGAGTACTGCGATGTTTCTAAGAAAGAAACTCTTGTAAATGGCACAGCAATTAGCAACATTTTGTCACAGGCTTTGCTGGAAAATTTATGTTAACTTATTCTGAATAGGCATTCAAACACCTCTTTAATATCTAAACCACAAATACTGACTACAGAAGTCAGTAGAAGTTCAAATATGGTAGCAAGGTCTATCTTACTAAGAAGTTCCAAGATATGTATAGTTTTAAATTTAGCTGAAGCATGAATATTGTTTTTTTCTAAATTTATACATGTAGAAGAAAGGGCAGTAATTAAAAACATCACAATAGTTAAATAACAGATCATGTAACAATGCAGATAGAGGAAGATGAATCTGATGTACTTCAGAATTTCTCCTTCCCCATCCCCACAGAGACAAAGCTCCCACAGCAACGTTCCCACACCCAGTCAGTAGAAAAGTAGAGCATGTGTGCCCAATAGAGCACACACAAAGAATGCAAACAATTCCTGCATGGCTATGCCACTACAAACATCAACACAAGAAGCTTTCATGTAAGTATGAGCAGCACAGATAGTATCATCTTCTCTCTCCTCTCTACCTGACCAGGACTGAATTTTAACATGCACAAATAAACGCAGGATTGTCCCACAGCTGGCCCCTAGATCCTCATCTCAGCCCCTTGACTCCAAGATGTCTGACTTGTGACCACACTCTGGAGGCTGGAAGCTGGAACTGATGCCTCTCTTCCTGCCCATCACCTAGTCTAACTTGTTTGATATGCACACACACACGCTACAGGTTCTCCAGCATTGGGCCTTAGACACTCAGTTTAAGTGTGGCTCCCAGACCCTGGTCTATCCATTTTTTGGTAGCCTAACCCAAGAGTCCCTCAGACTAGGGTCTCTCTCCCTCTGTCTCTAATGGCTGTCACTCACACATCTGATGCTACTTATGAGCTAGTCCAGTTTGGAGTCTGCTTCAATTCACATGTACAAACTCAGGAAAGAGAGCGCGCCCACATAGGTAGTTAGAAACAAGACTTCATAAAATGCAGAATATGCTGAGGTGATAAAGCACAGGACCCAGTCAGAGAAGTGTATATTTGTTTTTTTATTCTCTTTTATCTTTATTGTCCTGCATTTATTCCTACCCAGTCTACTTTCATCCCTTCCTTTTCCCACTGTCATTCTTTCTCAACACATCCCACCATAAGTTCTATACAATCTCAAAACTCTTTGTTTCCCTGGCATCTCACAATAAGACCCACACATCTTTACTACATGGCACTACAGGGAGAAGATTTTTTGTTGAGTTGTCTTTCTTGGTGATGTCGCATCAAGGACAATAGGCAAATTTTAATTCTCTGGTGGTCTAAGGAGCAGCTGGTTCAGTGTGCTCTATTGGGTTATAAAGGCTTCTCTACCTTTCACATGGCTCCTTTGAGTATCACCAGATCCCTGTGTTCCATTTGCTTAGCTTTCAGTCAGATAACCTAACACCTACCTTTCTTTCAAAGGGAGTTGTATTCCCAGTTTCCACCATATAGCCACTAGTTTTCAAAAAAAACTTTAAAGTTTTCATTGAGATTCATATTTCAGTTTTGAATATGAAACCGCTGTGGATTGAAAGTGTGATTACATATGTCAGATTTTCTTAGGAAATGAGGAACAAAATATTAGTGATCTTATTTTTCTTCTCCCTTTATTACTCCACTTTCTTCCTTGCCTCTCTTTAACTGATTCGTTTTCCCCATTCCTGGTAAATCAAAGGGCAATTATTTTCTATCTAGTCAAGGAATTTCCTTCAATCCTATATTGTTAACCTACATTACCATCAGCCTTTGTCTTGTTGCTGGTATGTCCCATGTCTTCTCTCATTCTCTCCCAGTTTATTACTTCAGTAGTACATAGCCACTACAAACTGGATTCTTCACCTTTAATCTCATGAAACACAAATCTAGAATTGAATTCTTTGATGCAGTTCCACCCTCGATTTCTGTCAAAGTTAAACCTTGAAAATACACTGAACTAATCAGTCTACTTGCCGTTTTAAGAACAGTATTTCATCCCATCATTCTTCATTTGTTCACTGTTACTGAAGAGCTAGGAAAGTTCTGGTTTTCTTCTTCCATTTTCCCCTAGTGAAAATAGATCATTGCTTGTTACTACCTAGTACCGGTGGTATAAAAGGTAAACTACCCTTGCCAGACTCTTTATTATCAAATTGCTAAATGCCTGGAATATTTCTGGAGAAATATATTTCTAAACAGATTATTCAGGAGAAAGAATTCTAAAATAAGGAAGAGTGACTTGCAAGCTGAAGAGATTTGAATCTTTTGTGAGGCAAATGGTGAAATTCCTATCCTGAGTGCCCAATATAATTAGATCTTGACAACATTATATTTCATCGGGACAAATGAGAGAGAAAGTGCAGTCTGCAAAGTTTTAAGATCCTTGACATCTTCTGCAATAGAGACTTCTCTTAGCTAAACTGACAAGGTGCCACAGATGTTCACATACTTCAGTTATGTTTGCTCTTTTACAATCTCTATTGAAAAAAAAAACCAGTTTTTTTGCAATATATTTGCAATGTTCTCTATCATATTAAAAAAAAATACTGTTAAAAATAAAGGCAAGTGGTATTTTGATGGGGTTTACAATATCTCATCCTCATTGCATTTTATAAATTTTTTTGCAGTTTTATATATGACATCCAAATGCAAGTCATATGCAAATTGCTTTAAATTTAATACAAAGAACTGAATATGACAAAGAGCTATCCTGGAACTCAGCTAAAGGTAAAAAAAATGTTGGGCTTTTTTTTCTAATGCACCATCTATATTGTCTGATGATTAGCATTAAAATTTTTTTGCAATCATTGTGTTCACAGTTACTCTGATGTCCATTATAGACCTTATAATTGCATACTACAATGTTGTAAATGTTTTGGTTATTGATTTTGGGAAGAGTTAATAGACTATTATTGAAGTACTATAAATATAAATATTACTGAGATAGCTTAAAATCAGAGTGGGTGTGAATGGTCCAAGTGAAAACACCTCAAATCTAAAGAGAGGAAAAAAAAAGTGTGGAAAAAGAAATAAAGCTGTGCCACTGACCTTTTAAGTTTGAAAGAAAATTTAAAATAATTCAGTTCACTACTGAGGCTTTAAAAGCCCTTGACAAACTCTACAGGTTTCTCACACAGACCATCACAGTCTTTACCAAAGTTTTGAAGTATTAATTTTTACTCTTTGTAAAAGAGTAGAGAACTCATCAAACTGTAGTTTGAAATAAAGCACTCAGAAAATGGCAGGTCGTTGTAACAAATTGGAAAATCATATCAAATAACTCCAAACAAGAAGATGATGAAATCATCACAAAAAAAAAAAAAAAAAAAATCACAGTGCTAGTATATCTTACTGAAAACATTAGAAATTAAGGACATTAATGATAAATATATATTATCATTTATTATACAATGCAACTCATTAAGGTTGTCAAAAGCACTACCTAAAATTGTAAGAAAGCTGAGGTCAGGAGGGACCTTGAGCAATCATCTGTTCAAAATTCCTGCTGAAAACATGTCCCTAGATTTCTCCAATTCCTTTTCCAAAGGACATACATACTTTGATAACTTCCCAGAACAGCTCGCAGCTCCCACTCAACTCTCTCCCAACCCTTCCTTCCCATCCATTACTTTCAAAACCCTGTTGCTCCCTTAGGTTGTGTTTGCTCAGTTTTATGATTCTAGAGTTCTCTGTGTCACCTGTGTTTCTATAATGCTATTGTGCTTCTCTCTTCCATCAAGCTGACTGCTTTAAACTCAGGAACTCTTGAGAAGGAAAGTGCCAGTATACTGTATGAGAATGAATTTTAGAATATAATTTCAACAAAAGATAATCCAAATCAAATCCTAAAAAGATGGCACAGTATGGTATGGTATGGTGTAGTGTGGATAGTCTCAACCCACATGACATTGAAGTGGCTTTAAAGAGAGACTTTATTATTCCTTTTCTTATTTTAAATTTTACACATCTTTTCTCTCCCCATTCAGATTTTTAGTAAACCTTAATACTAATTTGATTTATCTTGATATATCTCAATTCAGAGAAAAATAGTGCAAGTCAATTTTTAAGCAGATTTTTATTCATAGAAAATCCAGTTTGGACATATCTTCAGTGACTCATACACTAAATTAAAATATCGCAATTGTTTTCATCAACAACTGTGAAAAGGTTCTGAAATCTGATAACTTCTTATTTTGATATAATTTTTCAGGACAGATTTCAGGAAAGACCTGAAATCTTTCTTCAGTCAGATGTAAGGAGGGATGATACTTTCTCTTTTTTTTTTTTCAAGACACAGTTTTTATTGCAAAACTTCACTTATTTCAGATGAGGCATTGAAAAGCTAGTGTGATGATAAGTAGAATAACTAACATATTTTCTTTTCCTATGTGTACAGTTTTATAGCAGTTAATTCCAAAGCCTGGCTGTGCAGCATTGAAGGCCGATTCTAAGTGAGACATTTGTGAGAAGTGAGGAAAGAGGAAGAAGAAATGCAAAAGTGCCACAGGGATTGCATCTTCTCTGAAAGGACCTGCACATAGTCCACCAGGCGAACCCTGTCAATTCTAAATGTTGCTGAAAGCTTCTGGATTGAAAACTACATTAGATGAAAAGACCTAATCTGCAAAGAAACAATGGATAGGGTTTCACATGCAATTAGACTTGTTCAAAAACTTATCTTTTTAGCTAATTAGTTTTTGAGGAAAATAAATAAAAAAAAAGACCCCCCAAAACCAACAATTAAAACCATAGTTCTAAGCATTAGAATATCTAATATCTTCTGTGTGCTTATTTTGAAGAAAAGGTAAAATACTTTCACTTCAAGCCTCTGTGTAAGTTACATCTCATCTCCTAGCTCACAATAGCTGCTATAACCACTATAATGTATGCACAGGATATACATACCCTTTATTTTATCCTTCTTAAAAATTAATAAAATTGTAAAAGCTCATAGGGAAGTTTCCTTTCCTGATGTGGTGTGTTTATCCCAGAAAACTCTAGAAAACTCTAGAAAACCTGTGCTTTCAAATTAAGACAGTTTAATAAATGAAGGGGAAAAAGAGAAATAAAAAGTCATTGCATCAAAGTCATCACTCACCACCACTCTCAAGTAGACCAATGCTCAGCTAATCTCCAAGCAATGGCTAACTTTCCCAAACTCCTCTCTCCTCTGTTTGTCTGGATGAGCATAATGTTATACAGCGTGGAATATCCCTGTAGTCAGCTCAGGTCACAGGCTGTGACTTGGCTGTGTTCCCCCTCCAGCTTCTTACCTACTCCCAGCATATTGCCTAGGGAGCCAGACTGGGAAACGCAAGAATGCCCCAAAGCTGTGGGATCATTTTTCAGCAGCAGCTAAACATGGGTGTCTTATCAACACTGTTTAGGTCTCCAATATAAAAAAGCAGCATTGTATAGGCTAATATGAAGACAATTAACTGCATTCTGTCCAGACCCAGTATATTCCAGCATTATTTTTTTTAATTTTGCAAGACTACTGAAAGTGTTTTCTTTATAAGTATTCAAGGCCGGGTTGGACAGAGCCTGGGGTGACAAGGTATATTGTGAGGTGTCCCCGACAATGGCAGGGAGATTAGAACTTGGTGATCTTAAGGTCCTTTCCAAAGCTAACTATTCTATGATTCTATATTCTGGTTCAACTATTGTTTAAGATCCCCATATTACCTTCTATCCATCTGGTGCTTGTACAGTTGTTTTATCTGTAAAGGTATAAGTTAGGTATAACTCAAGTAAATCAATGAAGAAAACAAGTAAAAATTCAGGCAATATTTTTGTCTGGGAAAGACTCAAAATTCATGTGCTATACATGCACAATGCTTAAGCTTTTTTTGCAGCATATTTATTTTCTTGTATTTACTGTGCAGAATTCTTTGTATGATATTTTTTCAGTACGTGATACACACAAAGTATTCTGCATTTCATTCTTCTGAAAGCTTGTAAAAAAGGAATCAAAAAACTTGCAGAAATGTAACTTTTGTGGCTGTCTGTACACCTTTTATACAGCAACATATAAAACATTAATACTCCAAAAATTGATATGTCTGCTAATAAACTACCTTTATTTGTACAGAAACATATTAGTACATTGAAACACATCCATCTGTGGGGAGAAAGCAAGATATAGACAACTGGAGAGTACTAATGTAAAAGGCATAAATAGTTTCCTTTGTCACATTTAACAGGGAAAATTCTTTTCTTTTTCAGATTTCCTTATCTCTTGCCTAACTGGCAGAAACTTTCAAAAACAAACTACAAATGTAACCCACAAAGATGAGTTTCTTTAGTATACCTCTTCAAGAAATTTACAGTTCAAGAACTACAACCTAGAGTGCAGGATGATAGAGTTCTAAGAGTTTCAGCATAATGAGGGAATGATACGTGTGTCATTCAGTATGAATGCCTACATACCCAACTAACTGTGGTGTTGAAATACCCTTCAGGGACAACTACAGAGTTCTGGTGACCTTAGCTTACATTTCAAAACTGTGCTAGAAAAGAGATTTTAGCAGCAGTCCTCCATGTTTATCAGGCATGCAAATATCTAGGCAGAAGTAATTATGTATCATTCTCTGAAAAATATATACTACATGTATTATGCAGATAGGAACTTGTTAATCATTTTAGGTGACTTACTTATTCTCAGTTTATGAAAATAATGTTACAGATTCCATTTAAACTTCTTTCAGCCAAAATTGCAAGGGCAGTGATCAAAAGTCAATCAGGATCAAGAAAGACTACATCCACATCTGTAAATTAAACATGTCAGGAGCTACTATTTGTCACATGGATCAGCCAGAATTCATGATATTATACATATACACTGCATACTGGAAATGAGCTTATGCCGAAACAAACTCCTGAACTATTCCCAAGAATTATTTGGGGGACCACAAGTAGCATGAGAACCCCAACAACCAGCAGACCCTACTACTGTTAAATTCATAAATAAAGGTGCAGCCTTTTATGCTGGACCAATATTAAAAAAAAAAAAAAAAAAAATCAGAAAAGTAGACATGATTCCTGACCTAATTAATCTGCAATCCAATTTGAAGTTAATCATAAGTGAATGTGATAAATAGGAAGAAGAGAGAACTGAACACTGCAATTAAAATGCGACATCATGAATATGCAAGCTGTAAAACTTGATAGTCACACACTATACAAAGGTCTGGATTCTTGTCAGATAGACAAGGAGAGGAAAGGGTCATTCATCAGCTTTCTTCCACAAATAAAAATTTAGCAATCTCTGACTGGTCTATTTATTTAAAGATGACCATAAGGTTGACTAACAGGAACAAGTTTTGGAAAAAAGATGAATCCAATAAGAACACAGCATGCTTCTGGATTGCAATGCAAGAAAGTATAAAGACAGCCAATAGAGGAGCAGACAAATAAATTGAAATTTCACTCTCATCACTGGGAAAAAGAGGAAGAATTTGATTACATGACATAGAAAGTGACATAAAAAATGATTTGTCGGAAATGAGGGAAAAAACATGAAAGTTAGGAAAAAAAATTAATTTCATAAGATACAAAAATGAGAAGAACAGGTGGCATAGTCCTAGTGATGGAACGGGAAAACTCTTTTACTACTTTAGTTGGAAATGTTTTCACCGTGAGATTATGGTAGTAAAGGAGAAAAGAGATAACAGCCATTAGCAAGAAGTTAAGGAAGTAAACAATGTGTTTAACTTAAGGCTGTGAGAGTTTTTGATACCAGAAAAAAAAAAAAAAAACAAAAAGATGAATAAGATGAATGAATTGCTTCAAATGAATTAAAAGAGAGATGGGAGAGAAAAAACAACATAGCAGAAACGTGGCATTTCTGGCCATCCTGTATATTAAGAATCCACAGAGTAAGACCTCCTACAGAAGCTGATCTAAGTGTTAGATATAAGGCTTAAAAATTGAGCAAGATAATTAGAAATGGCAATGAGAAATAGGAGAGAGACAAACAGGCAAAGGCCTGAGCAAATGTTAACAGAGGATGGATAAAAAAGTGAGATGGGCTAAGAGGGGAAGATCTGAGATACAAGTGAATATAAATTAGCTGATGGAGAATGCAGATAAAACACTGAGAGATAAACAGGTGTTAGGTAAGTGGTAAAACATGTAAGCCAATTACCAGTAACACAATAAATGAATCCGTAAACAAGTCCAGAAAACAATTATGGAAATTATCCTATATCAGAATAAAAAGCTGCATGTTTTAAAGTTAACAAGGGGGACAAAACAGAGACCTGGCTTGGTCAGTCAGTGACAGGCAAAGCTGGACAGCGGCTGAGAACGAGATGTTAGGGTTGCCACTGTACTCTAACTGTCATGAAGTCAAGGACCTAGATCAATTTACCACAATGGTTTTCGTGTTTCATATATGACCAGTATAATGTCAAAGGCTTATGGAACGCAATTAAAGGAAAATAAGTGCTGCATACGTAGTCAATGCAGTAATCTTCAATATAGACTGGGAAAGGCACAGGAAATATTTTAATAAGGTGATCACTGAATTACAAAGGGCAGGTTTAACCGTAAATCCTCAGACAAATGCTACTGCATAATGTAACTGAATATCATGGGTATGCATCAAGATAAAAAAATCAAATCAAAGAATAATTACCATTTCAAAAGCTGAAAATTAATTAAAAAATGCAGTTACAGATTATAGCCTATGTACACACAATCTTTTAGAATAAATAAGATTTCAGCCTAGTACTGGTGGATGATAAGACTGTACATAACCTTCCATTTAGTGTATCACTTTTGAAAAAATGTAGATTTTATGCTAACTTTGGTAATAGAAATATATCTTGGATAACTGAAATCTGCAGAGCAGGTACAGTATCCCTAATAATTCATACTTAAGAATGAACTAAAGAAAATTTTGTTCAGGGATTCAAACATCAGTAGTTGGGGTCGTTTTTGTTAAGCATATAGGATGTTTTATTTTCCTTTCTGTATTAATAAACAATATTACCTGTATAATTGTCGTGACTTAAGGCCCTCACACAGTTCTGCTCACTCACTCCCACCTCTTTCTTCCCCAGTCCCGGGGGATGGGAGAGGAGAATCAAATGAATACAACTCCCACAGGTTGAGATAAGAACAGTTTAGTAACTAAGGTATAACTCAAATCACTACTGCTACCACAAGAAATAATAATGACAAGGCAAATTCAAGGAAAGAATATAACAGCTCACCCAGCTCCACGAAGCAGTGCCCCCCCTCATCTGATATCAAGCTACGCAGTCGTCCCCCCCCCTCACCCTTCCAGGTCTCTTCCTTCCTTTTTACATTCTGGGCATGGCATGCTGTGGTATGGAATACCTCTTTGGTCAGTTTGGGTCAGGTGCTTTGTCTGCTTCCTCCTGGCTTCCTCCCAGCTTCTCCTCCTCCCTGGCAGACCATGAGGCTCAGAAAGTCCTTGGCCAGCCTAAATATTCTAAGCCATAACTATAAACACTGGTGTTATCAGCATTGTTCCCAAAATGAAAATCAAAAAACACAGTGCTGCACCAGCTACTACGAAAAAGAAAAATGACTGCTGCTGCTGAACCCAGGATAATAATGTTTTATTTATGAAATACATTCCTTTTAAAATAGAAACATTACAGACAATTTATGAGCCTGATGTAACTACTATTACATGTGATTTTTTTTAACCTTATTACTTTTCTCCAAAATTTGCTACAGTATTACTAATTAACAGCTGTATATTTTTCCTATTGCTGGTCTCTAATGGTGTGATTTTATTCTAAGCATGTCTATAGTGGAAGTCAATTTGTAACTAAATAATAATTGACTCTAGTTCTGCATAACAAAAATTCCTACATTAGACAAATTCACATTTTTCTTTGGACAAAATCTGTAAACGTATTACTAAGATGATTTAATAATATATTTAATAAATTGCCTTCAGGTAATATATATAAGACTGCAAAAACTTTCAAATAGATCTTAACTAAAATCACAGCTGATGTACTTTATTTTGAAAGAAAATAGTTTATAATACAGTGATCAGATTTATTTGAGATTTTACTTGCATTTCTTTATTCTTTTAAACAAATAAATTTATTAATTTATAGCAGTATTATGACTTAAAATTAGTAGATGACTAAAATTTTAGAAATTATTAATGAATACTTATAGTAAGTCATAACAACAGCTTCATAGAAAAATATCGTATCAATGTTAATCAGCCATGAGCAAAAATTATAGATTTAGATGAATATGTAATTTTCACAGGATCATTTTTCAAATAATTCAAGAGTATACAAACAGAACATTTTCAGATAACTTGCTAATTTAAGAATGAGCTACAAAACATAAAAATAAAGTCCTTTTCTAAGTAGTTTCAGTCAATAGTAGAACTAATTGAAAACCTATATATTTAGTACAGTGCAGCATGTAGTCTTTATCTTGCTCTGCCTATACATCAATAGGTCATTCTCAGTTAATTAAGTGAAGGCATAATAAGCTTAATTTATGTAGTTAAGGGCAGTTAATGGTATCTTAGTACAGTACCTGAATATTTGTCCTGAGCATGAAACTGGATATTCCACGTTCATTCTGTAGCTGTTCCAACTTCAGCTCTCCGTTTTTTATCTCAGATTCCATTTTGCACAATTCAGTCTAGAGCCACTGAATCTAGTTTCTTGAGGCTAGAGCTGAAATAAAATCAGAAAAAAAATTAACAGGTTAACACAGCAATATGATTGGATTGTAGTCTGTGAAAATATTTTGTGTAGAAAAATCATAACAGGTGATAGTTCCAAATTAACTACTTTTATCATTTAACTATGCAATATTTTTAAATAGTGTAGCAACAACATGCAAAGGAAAAATAGATAGTGATAAGACTGAAAAGCATATAATCTTCATAAACAATATAGCTAGAAAATGGCCATAAAAAGCTAGAATTTCACAGAATTCACAGCATACTGTGTGGTACCTCAATAAGATCATCCTTATTCTGTCACAGAGAAAGTACTTGCTTCTGCTGTCTCTGTAGCTCATCTCCTTTCTGAAGCTGCAAGTTTACACACAAAGACAAACCACAATGTCAACCAATTGGACCTCACTTAAGGAACCAAGGAGATCAATTTGTAAAGCAAAGGATGAACAGGACCCCATTTCTGAAGTACGTTGCTCAAACTGCTCTTTCATTAAAAGATACTCTCTCTTATTGATTTTGGCTTAAATAATGAGAAAGCTTATCCAAAAATCTTTAGCATTTGGGCTCAAGTTAAGGAAATCAATAGAGTCATTTCCCATTTGAACTGCGTATGTGAGTTTTATGTACGAGAGACAAGACAAAGCCCAAATCGGATAAATCGATAACATTGTCAATAGAACATGAAGCTGACAAATGGCATTTTTGGACAATTAAAGAGAGCTATAAACATACAGAAGGTAATCAATTACAGTGTTCTACCATTAAGAGCTTTTAATTTATGCAAACATTATTAGGAATCCTAGGGAATGGAGATACAAAACATGTTTCCTGCTACTGGTTAGGGATTATGACAGTGAAGCTTTTCTTGTCTCCATATGTAAACCTTCCAGTGTTTATAAAAAGAAAGGAAATATTTAATTAACCACTGAATTCCTATACTACCATGTCTACATGTGCAATAAACACAGTGGCCACAGCCCCTGACTGCATTTTTTCATCTACTCTGTACAAGGTCAACTGAAGTGTGCACATATCCAGTAGTACAAGGCATAGAATCACAGAAATGTTGATTACAAGGGATGCCTTGAGGTCACATAGTGGAACATCTCAAAGTAGGACCACAACCAGTGCTAGATTGGGTCAGCTTTGGCTTTGTCTAGACAAGTTTCAAAAAACCCCAGAGATGGAGATTCTGCCACTCACCTGCGTAAACTGTTCCAGTGCTGCATGACCTTCCTGGTGAAGCATTTTTTCTATGCCCATGCTGAAGCTGAAGCTGAAGCTTGCAGCTCATACCTTCTACTACACCAGATGCCACTACTAAGAAGTGTTAGCTCCATTGTCATTGTAGTTCACCTTCAAACTTCCTTGACTGCTATTAAAGGTCTCTTTAGCCTTTCTTTCACCAGGCTAAGCCATATGTTATTGAAAATCATATGTTCCATATCTCTATCCATGTTATACTCTTCACAACCCTCTTTTGAACAGTTTCTAGATTATTAGCGACTTTTATTGAATTGTAAGGCTGTTATGAACAAAGTACTCTGGTTATGGTCCCCTCAGTATGAAGTATAAAAGAACAGTAACTTCCTTTGATATTGGACTGGATCAATTTCCTTGATATTCCTCCTTTCTTCCTCCGCACCACTCTTCTTCCAATATGGCCCAGTTTGCCTTATTTTGATGATAGCATTCTGTTCAGAATCAGCCTGCAATCCGCTATAACATCTCCATTCATTAGAGCAGACACTAAGTCAATTAGTTCTCAGGCTGTAGTGATGCACTTGGTTATTCTCTCTGAAGTGTAGGATTTAGCATTTTTCTTTCAAAATTTATTAGTTTTCTGTTGGTCCAGCCCGTAAGTTTCTCAACATTTTTCTGTCCAGCGTGTCACTTGACATTCCCTTCTCAATTTAGCCTCATGTGCAAATTTGCTGAGGGTCCATTCTATCTCATCACCCCCATCGCTGATGAAAATAACTGAGAAAGACTGCAGTATTGACTGGTTGTCATCTGGAAATAGAGCCATTAATTACTGTCCTCTGAGTTCAAATGCCTGCTTGTTTTTCAATCCATCTAACAACTCATTCCTCTAACACATTCATCTCAGCTTATAAATAAAAACACAGTTGAAAAGGATGTTAACATTCTTGTTAAAGTTATGTTATATTACGTTACAGGCTCTCTCTGGCCCACATAACCAATCATTCCAACATAAAGACAACCAGATTAGTCAATCCGAATGGCCACACTGACTGTTCAGGTGCAATAAGTGCATGTGCATAATTCAATATTTACAACCCTTCATCAGGAACTGCACCTGACTGCCATGATTTTTCAAATATGATGGACAGTGGCTTAGCAACTTCATTTGCCACCTCCTTCAGGACCTGTGTATGGATTTCATCCTGTCCCATGGACTTCTGCATGTTCAGGTTCTTAAGATGGTCTGAGACCTGATCCTCTCCTGCTGTGGACCCAAAGGTCTTCACTCTCACAGTCCCTGCATCTGCCTTCCAAGACTTGTGTGCTGTAGTCACAGCATTTGCCAGTGAAGTCTGAGGCAAAGAACTCTTGAAGAATTTCAGCTTTCTCCAAACCCAGGGTAATCAATTCTCCTGATAGATTCTGGGGGGCCCCACATTGTCTCTAGTCTGTCTTTTATTCACAGTGTACCTATAGAATCCCTTCCTGTTATCTTTCACACCCAGAGCCAAGTTGAATTCTAAGTGGGCCTTAGCTTTCCTAACCTGGTCCCATTTAAAGAAATGAGAAATCTTGAAATGACCATATGTGCAATAACATAAAGTTTGCACTTACAATTCTATAATTCCTTATATCCAGCGTATAAATACATAAAGTAACAGCATTTCTATTCCTGTTCATCTAAAAAAATGTATCTAGAAATATTTAGGAGCTTTTAAACAAAAAGCAGCCAGAAAACTTGTACTTTTTGACCCAAAATCTCAAAGATTATCCTTCACAGAGATGTAGTTTATCTTTCCTCTATTGATAGGCTAAATGTACATTCACACGTTAGATACCTTCAAGAAAATGCTTTATCAACTACTTAGCTGCATGATGTTGGAACACATAAAACAACCAGCAAATGTAGAACCCTATCGGTCCTCAGAAACCCAGAGTATTATTGCATTTGGTGATGGCAGGACAGAAAATGGAGAAAACTTTTCCCAACATTGCTAATAATATTGTTTGACCTCTGGTGGATTATGGTCTTATGTCCTGATTTTATTAGGGAGATTCATTTCAGCAGTTTCATAGCAAAGCTCAATACAGGCTACTATCTATTTAGACAATCATTGAGTACAAATGGCTAAATTTGGATAATTAACAGCGCAAGAAAATTCCTGATTTCTCTGGAGCTGAGTATATCAACAGTGTTCTTGACTGAACATACTAAAGGCAAATGTATATTTCAGAGTTCTCAATTTCAGGAAGGAAAACTGAAAGCTAAATTTAACTGCTACAGAATGAAGACAACTGTTAATTTAACTGTTAATTTAACAGTTTCAGACATTTTTCTTACATTAGAAGAGATATTCTCTCTCTGAAAAACAAAACAAGAAGGGTCATCCTATATCTGAATTTGTCCTCCTCACCAACAGTAATGGCAAGAGTAAAGCAGCTGTCATAGCTAAAGAAGAAATAAACAGGTACTTAATATTTCAAAATGAGAGTCGTCTATATATAGAGCTCTAATCTTAAACCTCACTGGACCACAAGGTCTCTAAAGGCAGATAATTTTAAACTATTCCTCAAGAAATGTCTGAATTGCAGGATAAGAAAGCAGAAGCCTGAATAGAAGAGTGGTAGATTAAAAGAGACCCTGAGTGGATTTTGAAAGAGTTGAGTTAGAATGAACTCACCAGTTTAGGCTGATAACTCAAAATTGTGGGAACCTAAAAGGAAAATAGGAAGAACACACAAAGCTGTGAACAGACAGCAAGAAACTTGTTCTAATTATTGCTAGCATAGAAGACTATGTTCTCATCTATCTTGTGTGGGAGTTGTACCTTCTAATTGCAACTGCTGCCCAAGAGGTCAATTGAGCAACTGCATTTGGCAGAATTGAACATTTCTGCAAGAAGCTTTAATGATTATTGACTCCAGTCACTTCAACAAACTCTATGATCTGTAAAGATACATAACTTGAACATTCAACTTCACATGCTTCATGCTTAAGAACCTTAGCCATGTGAGGTGTAAGTGTGTATAGTATTACTCTCTTAATCTGTTTATTGAACACTTATTTGGATAGGCATTAAGAGATATCTTTATATGTCAGTGGTTGTGGGTTACCATTGTTAACATCTTGTTGAAAACTAAAAAGCATAAAAGAAAGACTAAAATGAAAGACCTTGGAATTATAATCAACTTTGCTGAGAATAACTGAATATATAAAAAAAATCCACCCTATTTTGGAGACCAAGAGCTACAAAACTTTTCACAATTTCAATGGAGATTTTCCAATATTCTTTATTCTTTCACTTTTCTCATTATTGTATTTATATTCTTTTCCTTTTTCTTTCTGTATTATTTTTTAGTCTCAATAAAAAGAATTTTAGTTTTTACATTTTGACCATGAAATGAAAGACAAAGTTTTAGCTTTCTTGCATCCAATAGTTTGCTAACTATCTTCTCCTCTGAAATCGTAGAATCATAGCATCATTGAATAGTTAAGAGTTGGAAAGGACCTTCAGATAATCTACTTCCAACCCCCCTGCTACGGGCAGGGACACCTCACACTAAACCATGTCACCCAAGGCTATGTCCAACCCAGTCTTGAACATCGCCAGCGATGGAGCGTTCACAACTACACTGCGCAACCCATTCCCATGCTTCGCCACCATTACAGTAAAAAATTTCTTCCTCAGATCCAATCTAAACTTCCCCTGTTTAAGTTTGAACCCATTACCCCTTGTCCTCTCATTACAGTCCCTCATGAAGAGTCCCTCCCCAGCATCCCTATAGGCCCCCTTCAGATATTGGAAGGCTGCAATGATCAAAATACAGTCACCAAAAAAGACTGGGGTTTGTTTTTTGAGTTTTAAATACTCCAAAAGTTTAGAAATGTAAGAATTATCAGTGGCTTCCACCACTAATAAAAGTAAGGTATATAATGTGGTCTCCTTTCTTACATGAAACAGAAAGATATCTACAGTGGCATGACATCCTGAACATGCCATCAATGAATAATGCAAAAATTAAAGCAGTTTAATAATCTTTAGTGATGGGATGGAAATTTAAATTCTACAGCTAAAGTTACAACAGAAAAAAAGAATGGCATATGAAAAAGAACTTTTGCTGCTCCCGAATTTTTTTATCCAAAGAGCAGAGCAGACCCTCTGTCACTCTACAAATGAAAAGACCAAGAACTTAGCTGATGATAAAAATATTTTATTGCCTAGGTTTCAAAGTTACTCTCTTTATATACATTGCACTACCTTAAAATGAACCTAAGATACCTGTATTTTATGCTGGTCTCTGGAAGCAGGAAAAAAAAAAACAAGCACTGAACTGTTATCATATGCAACCAACAAAGAAATAGCACAGCTTGGGGTATGCCCATTTACTGAAGGCACATGACCTTCTTGCACAACAGTGAATAAAATAGGTGGCAAAACTAAGTTCTAAAGAGAAGTATATTAAATACATTGCCTGTTTGTTCCTAGGTATATTCTGGGATTTAAAAAAAAAAAAAAAATCTAACATAATTTGGCTTAGCTATTGTTTTTTTTTTTTCTTGTCAGATCCTAATAATACACTTCACCAGAGCAAAATAACTCATGGATGACACCAATATTTTCTGGTCTTCTAACTGCTCTGATATGAAAAACCCAAAAAACATAAGCCATCTGGGCGATTACCACTGCATGCATGGCACAAATAAATTGAAAGATTGACTGAAAAGTTATAAGTATCCTTTCTCAATGCACTTTCATAAGAGAGATACTGTACAAGACCAGACAATGGTAATTAAAATTACTAATTTCAAGAAATATTGGTATTTTTTAAATTAATGACTGTCATCAGCTTCCAGCTTTTCAGAGAGGCTGTTTCTTTGATCCAGCTAATGTTTTCTTTTAATGTTTTCACCTCCTCACCAGCTATTTTCTACTATCTCAACACAAACTGAGAGTAGGACTGTAATCTCTGACTGGTGTAGTTCTGCAGTTAACATAATTAACCTCTTCCTTGAGTCTTCTTAGGACACAGAATGAGAATGAGAAGTTTACAGAAAACTGAACAAAATGAAATTTAAAAAAATCACATAGTTGAACCTCATTACAAATATGAAAAACTGCAGGAGGAAACTGGTCATCTTAACACAGAGAATTGGAATGTCAGGAAGCTTCACCTTCTTGAGCATGTAATTAATCCTTTTATGCCTTTCTTCCTTCGCAATAAATTTCTGACAAAATTTGCTTAAGTCGCATGTGTAACTGTATCCATGAATACCTGGAAATCATTCAGATAAAATAAGAAATATATAGTCTGGTTTTGAAAATTTAGTGCACAGTTCTCAGTCATCACATGTAGATTTCTGTAATAGCAGAATTTCACAGAAGTTCTCGTCAACACGGAGTTTTCTATTCCTTTTCTAGTACAGTCTATAGAATTTGAAAGATTAAGTGTTATTAACCTTGTTAGAAAAAATTTCTTGAAGAAAACCAGGTAAAGACAGGAAATCCTGCTCCTTTTAAAAGTCTCAGAGAAACCTTGAATTTAATTCTTCATTCTACTTCAGAAGCTGCCAAAAGACTTCTGATTTCTCTAGGTTTCTTGATTGTCTTGTTTAAAGCAGAAAAAAAATAATGTTATGTGGTATATTTCACAATGTAAGTTGACTGACTCAGAAAAACTGCATTCTCTAAAACACCTTGCCAGTTTAGGTCTGATCCTATAGTTGCTAGCAAAGGGAGAAATCCAGGGATTGGGAGCTGAATGCTTATATGCTACTATTAAATGGAGCAGTTGCACTTGAGAAGCTTCTGCCTGAATGCAATTCATTATACAACATCATCTGGGGATAAAGTATAATTTAAGAAGATGACACCAAGATCTGTGGTTCAGTTGATATGTTGGAGGGAAGAAATGCCACCCAGAGGGACCTTGACATGCTTGTGAGTTGGGCTGATGCCAGCCTCATGAAGTTTAACCATGCCAAGTGCAAGGTCCTCCACCTGGGTCGGAGCAATCCCAGGCACAGCTACAGGTTGG
>JASSUY010038260.1:11178-21271 GCA_032466535.1 Forpus xanthops | reverse complement strand
CCCTGCCCATGGCAGGGGGGTTGGAACTAGATGATCTTAAGGTCCTTTCCAACCATAACTATTCTATGATTCTATGATAGTTTGTACTTGAGTCTCCATTCACAGTTACTGGCAATGGAGGCTAACAGTAGCAAGGGAGGGGAGGAAGACCAAGAAAACCAAGAAAAACTTCCTACTGCCATGGCTTCAATATGGCTATCTGTTACAGCGTTAGGGTACAATTTCACTCATTTCTTTGGCAACAAAGGCAGCTCTGTTCCTGCTAGTATCCAGCTCTTGCAGAGAGGGCTTTTTCCTGTCCCCTGTAGGTCTCTCCATCCATGTGCTCTAACAACTTGTTGGACCCTGCAGCAAATCAGATTACTACAATGACTGGTGTTGTGTTGGGAGGTGTTTTTTTTATTTAGAAGCAACAAAGGTTGTGGAGTGTTTGTTTTTGTTTGCCCAGGACATTTCAAGGATCTGGGTTAGGCAAACCCCACAAACCATGGCACAGCTGGGCAGGAAGAGGAGCAGACTGCAGCGCCGGCATCTATCTGTTTGTGCCTGAAACTCTCTCCAGCTCTGCTGCTAAAGAAAATACAAAGGGTCTTCACAAACAGTGTGAACTTTCCTGATAAATAATAACCTGGGTTTGCTACCCAAGTTTCTGGAGCATTGGATAAACCCTGGCAGTAAGTTGAACATGTTCATTATGGACTTCAAAAGAAAATGACAATTTCAGCTAGCGGGTCCCTGAATTTGACATTTGTTTGAAGTACTGGATTAAAAGCCAGGTTTGGAGACTGACATAAAAAAAAATAAATATCTAAAACTGCCATTGCTATATGGAGCTTTTTTTTTTTTACTTTCTCTTGCTTTCTTGGAAGGATTATCCATCTCTTTTACACTGCACTACTGTACAAACCCAGACGCTCTTGACTTTCTTCCATAACTTCTTCCAAATAGCATGACCTGGATGAAGCTGCATGATCCTCTCCCTTGTTCTAGAAAAAAGGAGATGAGTTAAAGACTAGAGGAGGAGCACAAGGCCCTTGTGGACCCACCCTTCAATCCATCTCCTTCTCAAGTGTGGGGAGGACTTCTGATCCCCCTTTGATGCTCTTGCCCTCAGCCATTGAGTCCAGACTTCTTAGGAGGCTTGTGTTTTGCTGTAGTGATTCCCAAAATACAGTTTTATCACTTCAGTATTAAGGCTCTTCTTTTACACTGAATTATTGTTGAATTTTGTTTTCTGAGATGGGCTTCCCCCCCCCCCCCTCCTTTTCCTCCTGCAGTCAGATGTACACTGCAAATGGCACAGACAGTGCCTCCTATTGTGGCTCAGACTCAAGACTTCACATATGTAAAATGTGACTTGCAGCACTTTCTTTGAAGCCTAACCACAGCCAGGGAGCTGTAATTGCAGTCTTTGATTGTGCCGACTTCACTTGTGGATTGGGCTTTGCTAGGGCATGCCTTGCTTGGCCAGACTTCAGCTACTGCCCCCCAGTGAAGCCTTAGATGTGGGAAGTCTTCAGTCTCCTTAGCACATGCCTGTGGTTTCTTGAAAAGAATCCTGATTTGACCTGTTTTATATCTGTAAGGCAACACCATCATCATTTGTATTTTTTAGGTATTATTTGGTTTATCAGCAGTAGAAGCAATTTCCAGTGTGTAGCCTTAATATGCAGCTGGGGAAAGGCTGGGTTCTAGATGCTGTTTTCAGTATGGCTACTGTGTAATTTGCTGTACTGCAGTATTCACTTAGAAATAAAAGTATTTGGGGCTTCACTGTGCCTGTTCCCTCACAGAATTCCAGTAGTATCTGCAGGCTGTCTATTGGAGCAGGGCATAATCAAGCACCAAGAGAGGCTATGGAAAGGAGGCAAGCAATGCAAAAGCTGCGTTTGGATTGAGAAACAAGTGATGGCTTCTGCTCGAAAAAGCTGAGGGCCAGAGCAAGGCCACAGTCGTTGTTTTAACCTCCTGACTTCAAAGACAGCTTGCTGGTAAGGGAAGGGGGGAGGAGGCAGGGAACCATCTCAACAGAAGAGCATTTCATTTCCTTCAGTGAAGTAGACATTCCTGGCTGCTAATGGGGAGTAGCTCTGAATCACATCGCTTGTATCAGACTGCTGTGAACTACTGGCCTGGCGCCTCAAGGCCATTCCTCAACAGGAAGCTGAATGTTTTCATGTAAGACTGAGAGGAAAACCTTCCCAGGAAGAGCAACCTGGACCAAACCTTTGAAAATCTGGGATGAAAAGGCACAGAATAAATATAAAGCTGCAGGGTGCTCTCCCCAGTGTTCCTCTGCTGTTTGCTTGGCCTCTCTTTCGTGCTCCTTGGAAAGGTAGAGCCCGTCACAGCTCTTTGATCCACACGTGTTACGGAGCACTGTGCTACTTTATGGAAAGGAAAAAAAAAAAACGGCAGGAAGCTCAGAAGGCTTTTTTTAGTTGGGACATGGGCTGGTTTTATGAGGAAATAGGAACTGAGTTAGTCAATACAGACCACCTCTGTTGAAACCACGGGTTTGCCAGTGGACTTTCAGCTGTGATGTTTAAGAGGCCACAGTGGCTTTAAATGTTCTTCTGCGGCTACCAGCAGCAGGTGAAAATTATTCATTATGTATCAGGGATGGTGGCATTTGGGGGAGGGAAGAGTGTCCTTCAAATTAAAACTCTATATAGGAATTTATACTTGTTCCTGCAGCCAAACCTCTTCAGTGTCCTTAGCTTTCCACTAAAACAATGGTCATGTGGGTGGCCTAGGATGAGGAGTCAACTTGTTTAGTGAAATTTTGGGGCCTCAGCTTGTGCTGACTAAAATCAAAGGATCCAGAATCAGTTTTGGAGACTTTCTATCCTCAAGCAGATTAGCCTGTGTAACTTCTTACTCAGGAGCTGTACTCAACCAGTGTACTGATTACGCTTTTGCACGGAAGCTGCTGCAGATGGGAGGTGGGTGCCCAGTTATAAATGGCCCTGGTTTAAATACTGCTGCTGTAATATTTGGTCATTAATTCTGCTTGTGGCTCTTACAGGCTCAAGCAGTCTGTCCGTTAGTCTAACAGAAGTTTGACTCGTGGTTTAAACCATATCTTCATAAACTTGTTCTGTCTCGCCTTGTGCAATTCGAGGTGCTGGCAGCGTGTCTTTGTGCGACAAAGCATTTTGTGTGACAAAGCATTTTGTGTTTCTTCTGGTGAAAATTCACTCACCTTCCCCACTAGACTACAGTCTTGTGCTAGTTTGGGTCATTTGCAAAAAAGCTCTGCTCATTGAACCCTCTACTTGTTTGGCAGCTGAGTACTACACGGAGGCTTAGAGGTTAACGTAGATTTTTTGAGATAATAATCCTGAGACCATTACTGGAGAGCATGTGTCCGTCTGTGGAAAACCGCCTGACTCATTCAACAGCCTTGGGTGGAGTCCCTGTTATAACCCAGTTGTCTGGGTCAGAAGGGCAGGGGTGATGGTTGAGTTAGCAATTGTGCAAGTCAGCTGATGTAACCCAGAGACCTAGTGATGAAGAACTGTTCCTCTCTGGATGAGCAGTACCTATAAGGCTTGCCCTGTTGACCTTTTCATATGCTGTAAGAGCATAAATCCTTCCAAGATGCTAGTGACCTTTACTGCTAGGTAAGAGATCTGTGGCTCTTACACAACTGGGAGATGTTCCGTACCCCACTGAAGAGCAGAAAGACTCCTCCCCAGTTGTGTGGACACATGGTAGGGTCAGTGTTCACATAAGCCTCACCCACCACATTCCTCTAACCAGCTGCTTATGGAAGACAGCATTTCCTCAAGGGAGCAGAGCTTGAGGCTCTGAAGTAGAGGTTTAATTGACCTCAACCACTGTAGTACCAAGGCCTGAGGATGTCTAGTTTTGTAACAGATATCTGGGTCACATGCTGTAGATAAACTAACTCCACTACAAAAGGGAATTTATTCTGTAGTATGCCGAATGTCTAAACAGCTTAAACCCCTAGCTTTCTAGTTGGTGTGGACATCTATTTCCAATCCAAAGTACACAAATACTCTTGCAGACTTCAAGTGAGAGCAAGTGGCAATATTCTGCACTTTGCCATTGCAGACGCACACTCTTCTAATACAGGTTGTGTCATGGAGTTACAGCTTAATTGAAAGATTTAAACAAACAAAAAAAGCCTCATATATTCTTTCTCTCTCTCTTCCTCCCCCTCCCTGCTTCCCTGTAGGTGGGAAAAGAAATGCTTTCTCAACTTGCAAAGCAAAGGCGGCGACACCAGGACCCCTTCTGGAGATGGAAGCTTGTTAAACCCTAGGTGTGTCCTTCATCCACACAGACCACCCCCAAGGAGTCTGTCTAGGATGTCATTCACCCTGATGTCACTGCTAGAGACATTGAATCATAAAGACAATCACTGCCAAAATCCTTCACTATCACAAGGTCCAGCCCTGATATAAATAGAGCAAAATGAACTCCTGGGTCAGCAGAGCAGCTTTTGTCTTCACTCCACCTCTGCCTTGCACTCTTAAGCCCCGTCTCATCTGTGTCCATATCAAGTCACCAAACAAAGTAGCATGGCTGTCTCTGCCTGCTTCAGCCAAAACAGTAACGTAGACCACAGCTGCCCCATAACAGCACATCGAGGAATGGAATTTTTCCTGGACCAGGATGACACACTCAACCTTCTTTTTATTTAATGGTGCGACAGGATCAATTTTGGTTTTAGCTTTTTTTAAGAAACTTGAATGCTTTTATATTTTAACTTTTAGTTTGTAATTTCTTTGGTGTATATTTTACTAGGTATGAGCTTTTAAACAAGTGTCAGAAATCTGAAATACTTTTTAAATAAAAGGAGGTTTTCCTTTTTTTTTTTTTTTCTGCCAGAGGAAAAACTGTATGGAAAAAAAAAAGGTGGCTTTTTGTTAAACTATTTGTAACAAATAGTGGCCTCTTCTCAGTCTATATAATACAGTGTCCTACAGAACTAAATAAATGTACCAACAGTCAACTGGTCAGTAGACATGTTAGTCTTGCATCATCTACTTTGTAAACATAAGCAATACATCCAGCAAATCTGACTGCAGTGAGTTCTCCTTCTCACCCATTCCCCTTCTCCTTGTAAAAAGCCCAGCACTTGAATTATTACTTCAATCGTTCTGTATTTGTATCTGTTTTTGTTAGCCTGTTAGTGGGATTTTATGCCAGTTGTTGAAATGAGCATTGATGTACCCATTTTTTAAAATAGTAAGGCACAGCCTTTGCCAAAAATACTGTCAACTTTTTTTTCCTTTTTTTTTTTTTTTTTTGTCATTCCAGTTTGAGTTAATGTGCTGAGCATTTGTTTTTTAATAAAAGCTTTGTAATAAAACTGAAGTCAGTTGCCTGGCTTAACATAAATGAGAGCGGCGTCCACCAGCATCCCACAAAGTAGAGGCAAGGTCAGGAAGGCACAGTCATCTCTAAAGCTGAAGACTTTTGTCTCATACTTCCCCTATGTCTGGCTGTTTGCTCACCTGAAGTAAAGTCATCCTGGAAAATGACTTTTTCTTCCTAAAAAAGAACAGAAGTCTCTTGTTCTCATACCAGGAGTCAGGAATGGGCAGACTCCCTTATGCTTCTCAGGTAGATTTGGTCCAAGTGGGAAGTACCAGGGTCAATGATCTCTTCCTCTATCTTCAGTTTGCTATTAAACCCTTAGTGAATGCAGCACTGGTTCTAAGATGATGATTTGGAATATGGATTCCCTTCTCTCTGGATGCAGTGCATTCCCACAAAAAGGGTAGGAGCCTACAGTTAGCTGCATAAATTATCTTGCAGCCAGGGACTGGAACTGGCTGCAGAGGGCCTGGTTTCAGTGTCAGATCCAGAATTGGCATGCTCTGCCCTACTGCCAGTGGGGCTTGTGAGATGTCCCTGCAATAGCAACCAGCTCCTCTGCACACTTCAAAACTGAAAATGCAGGCTTGAGTCTTTCAATCCCCAAATGCTACCAGCAAGCTTTCTGACACCTTTCCTGTTTTGTTCAGGACTGGTATTCCACAGTTCTGAAACCAGACACAGTGCCTGACCCCTACTAAAAAGAGTTAAAAAACCCCGTGCAGCCATAGATAAATTCCTCCAATGGTTTGTGAGCACCACTGCAAAATAGATATTATGAACTGCACATTGAATCAGTGTACTTTGTATTCTAGCTCCTGAGTCTTGTTAGGTGTGAGAGTGGAGTCAAGCTTGAGCTACAAGAAATGACATAGGTGAGTTACAGTACAAGGAAGCTTTGTGATTAGATTGTTTATACCTGACCCTTAAACTCTGTTGCATAAGAAACTTCATAATTAAGAATGTTATAAAACAGCTTCCTCTCAGAACAGCGTGCAGTGCACACAACCCCAGCTGTAAGAATGTAACCGGCGTATTAGTTCTTGCAATATTTATTTCTAGCAACTAGCGATTATGTTAAAAAAAAACAACAAAACAAGCAACCAGGCAAGGGAATGCACTCAGATGGCAGGAGGAAAGACCTCTGAGAGAAGAGCAATTGTATACTGGAGTTTTGCAAGACTTAGCTGCATTTCCATTCCAGTCACTTACCCCAGCCTTTGCTGGAAACCTGTTTGGTTTTTGGTTTGGGGTTTGCTTTTGTTTTTAAAAGGAAAAAAAGCAAGTACTTTAGTGCAGCAATTGTTCTAAATCAAGGATTACTGCAGTGAGTTCTCTAAATTACATGTTCCAAAGATACCAGTTCTTCTAAAAACTTAAACACAACTATTTTATTTAGATTTTTTAATGGCAATTTAAAAAGCCACTTACCCATTTTACAAAAAAAAATTGTTCCCAATAGAAGTGTCAGTATTATGTAGCACATCGTCCCAAACACACTATGTAGTGAACAGCTGCCTGTCTTAAGGACGAAAGGTCTTTCAGCTCTAATAGTCAAGAAGAAAAAGAATTCAGGAGCCAAAAATAACATCTCTGCTGTTAACATACAGTGAGCAAGCACCATGTGTTGGGTTCATTCATAGATCAAAGACCTTTCACATACAGCAACTGTGGGAAAGGGTAACTAATATGCAAGGCTTAGGATGCTCCCATGAGAGCACCTGAAAGAGTGAGCATGCTATCCTGGAATACCCTCTGTGACTTGGGCTGGTGTCTGCTCCTGCCCCCCACTGCTAACTGGCATTTGGTCCTGTAGGACCAAAAGAGCAAACTGACCTGGGTCCTCAACTGTAGCACACCAGCTTGTCAGTGGAGACAGATGAGCTGGTAAAAATGGCCTAGTGATGATGGTGTTACCCTGGCAGGAAGACTAGGTTTAAATCCTTGCGATACGGAATAAATTATTCCAGGTCAGACTCAAAAATGACAAAATTCCTGATGTGCAATTTAGGTAGAAGACAGCATCAAACCATGTCTCTCTTGCATGCTTGTATTTCCCACAGAAAATGTCTTTAAGGATTTAAATGCTCCTACCTAATAGCTGAGTTAATTATCCAGACGCTTCTGTACAAGCATTCATAAACCCACTCTCTGCATGCTTCATTCCATGCATGCACCAGAACCAGTTCCCAATAGAGCTAGTACCATTCATAAACACAGGATCTCCTATCCTTGCAGCTAAAAAACCTTCCTGCTCCCTCCACAAAAACCAGCAAAGGGCAAAGACACAGAAACAGGGCAGTTGAGCCTGGATTGTTTACAGCTAATCAGGCCAACATCACAGGATGGTCTGGCTCCTGTGGCTTCTGGATCACCTGGACCAGAGCCATTTCCCCTCTGTTACATAAAAGAACAATGCTTCAGGCTAACTGGCTTCTTTACACAGCAAGTGATGACAGATTCACTAGTTGTGCTTATAGGGACTCACCAGCTCTACAGAATTATCTTCTGTTGTAGTTTCTGCTTTGGATTATCCAGCAGAAAAGGCAGTAAGTTAGTTGTACAAGTGATAGCTCAGTGGTTCGATCCATTTGCAACAAATGTGGGTCCTTAAGGACCCAATCCTTGCTCCACACTGTAGGACAGCAGAATCTGGAGCGCCAGTTTGTCTGCACTCCTTCGAAACTGCTACAGTGCACAAAGCTTTGAAGCAACCATTCCATTTCCTGATGGCCTCCTGCTCCAACTGATCTACACGGTGGCTAAGAAAGAGCAGAAAATGAAAGACACTGCAGAGACTAAGAAATGCCCACTAACCTCTCCAGTAATGCAACTGCAGTTTGTTCCCTTGCATTCACAAGGGGGCTAAAAGCCAGGAAGCCTCCAGCATAAGGACCTAATACAAAGTATTAGGGGGTGAAAGATACAAAGGAGGGAAAGAAGTGACTCCACAAATAGCCAGAAGCCTGTCAGCTATAAACACATTTCTCTTAAGTCAGGTAAGTAACAAATTACTGGGCTAAGTTAGCCAAAAGGAGAGCAGCTCTAACAGGGAAATGGCCTGCTGTAAACTCACAAGTTCTGAGATAAAGCCAAAATGATGCTTCCAAGATGAAGCTACAGTATGCCCCAGCACATTAATTTTTTCATGTAACAGGCTAGGGAGAGAACCTCTGGATTACACAGATCAGCTTTAGAAATCAAGCAAGCAAACATCTGCTGCCCCAGGAAAAGGGACAGTCTGCCAGAAATATGTGAAGTGAACCTCTTAACCACCAGCTTTCAGCCACGTCAAAGCAAGGACTAAAAGTCTGGTCCCCATCCTTCTAGATACTTACACCTTCAGGCCACGTGCTTTCAATGATGCCTTCTCTCTGGGTGGCACACTCCTCCTGCAACGATTTCACTGAGCCACAGAAGCAACATGTGCTTGGCTGGAGCAGTAGTCACTTGCTTACCTGGTCTGGGATACACATGAATCAGCAGAGCTAGAAGTAAAATTTGCATCTGCCTCAAACCACAAGCTCAACTCACCCAAGAGCTGGTCTGTTTTGTTCACTGCTCAGAAAGGTAACTACAACAAAATAAAATCTTCAGCAGAATAAAAAATACGATGCTCCACAATTTAATGGTGGCCAAGACACTTGGAGAGGCAACTTTCAGAATTTGGATTAACTTCCTACAGCTAAGATAAGTGGCTGAAAAATCCTGAAGGATATTGATTCGGCTGAGGTAGTACAACCTGTGTCTTCTTTTAAGACAGAAGAAGCCACGGAAAAAAATGGACACAGATCTTGACAAAGAAAATGCTATATAAGAATTAGTTCTCAGCACCTGCCTGTGACAGTGCAGTGCTGGGTAATAGAACAGACAATACACACTAGAAATGGCAGTGGCTACACCCCTTGACTGAGATGAAATTTCAAAGCCTAAGATGGACAAGATTCTTAATACCTAGTTGCTGTTTATGCTATCCTCAGATATGTTTCCATCTTTCTCTTATGTGAAAAGTTTTGTCATGAAGCGGGTCTATAGGGATGCTGAGGAGGAAGTCTTCATTAGGGACTGCAGTGACAGGACAAGGGGTAATGGGTTCAAACTTAAACAGGGGAAGTTTAGATTGGATCTGAGGAAGAAATTCTTTACTGTAAGAGTGGTGAGGCACTGGAATGGTAGCCCAGGGAAGATGTGAATGCTCCATCCCTGGCAGAGTTCAAGGCTGGGTTGGACAGAGCCTTGGGTGGCATGGTTTAGTGATTAAAGGTTTAGATTAAATGCCATCACTGTATAGGAAAGGTACTTAGGCAGCATTAGAAATTCAGGGGTTTCATTTGTGAAGCAAATTCAGGACAGCCACCAGCAATATAGCTTCCAATACGTCATTCTTCTACTGTGCGTCAGTCTGTTTCCAAAGGAAATGGTCTGGCACATCATATGGTGATTAAGTCTTATGTACTCCTTGGTATCTCAGCTGAGATTCCCCATCCTAGATGCTGAAGAGCTGTAGATGTGATGGGAGCAGCAGATTTGATGGGAGCACCAGACTGAAACTCTTAATAGAGGTGTTCTTATGGTAAAAATAGCCATAAATTTATTTGCATTTGAGACCTTTTAAAAAATGGATCTTCTATGTTCATTTTAAGCTAAAAAGAAAAGATGAAACAAAAATTAGACTACTAGACTGACCTTATAGGTGCCATTTCCAGTAACAAAGCAACATCAACAACAAAAAGAGGCAACA
>JASSUY010038258.1:0-18705 GCA_032466535.1 Forpus xanthops | reverse complement strand
GGAAAAGGTGGAAAATGAGAAAAAGGGTGAAAAGAGGAGGAAATGGGGGGAAAAGAGGAGGAAATGGGGAAAGGATAAAAGGAAAAAGGGAAATAAGGAAAAAGGGGTAAAAAGGGAAAAGGGAGAAAGGGAGAATGAAGAAAAAATGGGGAAAAGTGGCAAAAGAAGGAAGGAGGAAAAAGGGAAAAGATGGGAGAGGGGAATAGGGAGAAAAGGGGGAAATGGGGAGAGGGGAAAAGGTGGAAAATGAGAAAAAGGGTGAAAAGAGGAGGAAATGGGGGGAAAAGAGGAGGAAATGGGGAAAGGGAAAAAAAGTGGAGGAAAGTGGGAAAGGGAGAAGGGGAAAAAGAAGGGAAAAGGGGAAAAGGGAGAAAATGGAAAAGGGGGGAGCAGAAAAGGAGGGGAAGAGGGAAAAAGGGGAGGAAAAGGGAAAAAGGGGATGAAAGAGGGAAAAGGAGGGGAAGGGGCAAAGAGAAAAAGGGGAAAAAGAAAAGGGGTAAAAGGTAAACAGGGAAAAGGGTAAAAGGGAGGAGAATATAAAGAAAAAAGGAAAAGAAAAAGGATAAAGGGGGAAAAAAGGAAAACTGATTAAAAAAAAAGGAAAAGGGAAAGAGTGAAGAGGGAAAATGGAAAATTAAAAAAGGGAAAAGGGAAAAAGGGATAAAGAGTAAAAATAGAAAAAATTAGAAAAGGATAAAGGAGGAAAGGGTCAGGAAGAAGAGAAAAGGGAAAATGAAGAAAAAAAGAAAAATAGATGAAACAGGAAAAAGAAAAATGAAAAAGGAAAGAGAAAGAAGGAAACAGAATGAGGGAGAAAGAGAAATAAAATTAAGAAAAAACAAAAATAAAAAGAAAAAATAAATTAGGAAAAGGGAAATTAAAAAGGAAGAAAGGAAAAAGGAAAAGGGAAAAAAGAGAAAAGGAAAATGAAAAGAAAGGAAAAGGGGAAAAGATCAGGCAAAAGAGAAAACAAAAAACAAAAGGAGGAATAGGAAAAGGGGAAAAAAGAAAAAGGCAAAAATGAAAAAAGAAAGAGGAAGAAGAAAATACAGTGGGAAGCGGAAATAAAATTAAGAAAAAAGAAAAAAAAGAAGAGAAAAAAGGAAAAAGAAAAAGGAAAATAAAAAGGAAAAGAAAAAAGAAAAAGGAAAAAATAAAAAAAAAGAAAAAGAAAACGAAAATGAAAAGGAAAAGGAATAGAAAAAGGAAACAAAAGAAAAAAAGAAGAGAAAAAGGAAAAGGAAAAGAAAAAGGAAAATTAAAAATAAAAGAAAGAAAAAAGGAAAAGGGGAAAGGGAAATATGGTAAAAGGGACAATGAATAAAAGAAATAGAGAAAATGGGATGAAAGGAATGGGGGCAGATCAGGAAAAAGACGGAAGAAGAAAGAAAAACGGAAGAAATGTGGAAAAAGGCAAAAAAGAGGAAGAAGAAAACAGAGGAGGAAAAGAATGAACAGAAGAGAAGCAAAAGAAGCAGAAAGCAAAGCAAACAGAAGACTGCCACACTGTGTGTGAGAGCACGGGGGGAGCGCTGAGCATCTCCAGCATTAATCCCAAGCTTTGCCCCAAAGAGCCACCATTGTTTTGTAAAGCCTCTAAACCTGCCCCGACCAGCAAGTGGATTATTGAGGGCCACATGTCAGGGCTCCTCGGAAACAATAGGGGCTCGTGTATCTCCATCCAGCCTCATTAAAGAGATTAAAAGTACTTCCTATAGGGGAGAAAAGAAAAGATGTCTTTTCAAACAGGAGCCGCCGTTTCCTCCCGCCTGTAAATGTCGCCCATCCCGGCGGATGAATTTCCCTTTAATGAGATGTCATTTTGGAGAATGGTTTAACATCCCTTCAACAAAATATTTCTGAGCTTTAAACCTCGTAAACCCACGTCGAGATTATGAAAAGGAAATTTACCCGAGAGAGACAAAATAAAATCGAACCAAAAGAGAAGGCGCCAATTCGCAGAATCCATGACACGGCCGTTTTTAAATGTGATGGAAAAGGCTTTCCAAGTTATCTGCTTAAACACAGGCTTTCTGTTTACTGCTCGCTTTCATGTCAAATGAATTTGGGAGGAAAAAAAAATGACAGGAACTTTAAGGGCATTAGTCACATTTCAGATTAACGCCTCAAAAAGCAGGCAGGCAGAGGGTCCTTTAGCATCTTGATAACAGCAAGTTAACTCCCAGTGGTCCAGCTCACCTATGTGGGGGGAGATCCAGGAGGAATTGGGTTACAAGAGGAGGGAAAATCCCATGGGAGCATCATAAAGTTGTGCTCGAGACCCCTAAAAATAGGTTGTAACCTGGTTCTTGTAGGTTCCCACCAAGCTTGAAGAGCAGCATCTCAACCACAGAACCATTGCAGTCTGCACTCCAAACTGGCAGCAGGAGGTTAAGATCCCACTTTCTGGATCCCTTATCCAGTTAGCAGTTTGCTCTTCCCTGCAACTTCCACGATGATGCCCCAGCACTGAAGAAATATGGATTTGCTCCATCCATAGTGCATTACACCCCCAAATCCCACACTCGGCTCTCAATCCCAAGAAACTGACCCCCCTGGATCAGGAACGTGCTGTGATCTAACACACTTTGCTCTTGGAGAACTGCACAAACATCTCCAGAATGGTTTCACCTTGAAGAGCAGCATCTTTGCTCTCCAGAACTGCTTGATGACTTCTGGGGGTGAAGTGAGTAAAGAGGTGACAGCAACACAGAGAAATGATAGAAAGCATTTATGTGCCTTCGGCTTCTTCATCCTGAAGCCTTCTTCATCCCTTGAGTTAGGGATGGAGAGAGAAGGATCCAGCACACCATGGGCAGAGCTGGCTCTGAACACTAGTTTGCCAACCTGCTTCCATCTAATTCCATCACCCACCGCTAAATAAAACCCCTTTTGATCTCCATCATTTCATAAACGTCCCGTTCCTCATGAGATCTTAAACTCATTCTTAAATGGGCCCGAGAGGTCTCCATCCCATGTGTGTCACTGATGGGTTTGGTATTTTCACAGCTGTATCAGGAATTAAAAGTCCTCTCCAGACCAAACTAATGGCTCATGGACTAATCTGGTTTCCACAGCCACCAACTCCTGATGCTGTTGGAGGTGTGAATCCCTCAAATGGAAAACTACAGAATAACAGCTGGAGATATGCCTCTTGCAAATGCTTGTATTGCATAGCATCATGGAATGGTTTGGGTTGGAAGGGACCTCAAAGCTCCTCCAGCTCCAACCCCCTGCCATGGCAGGGACACCTTCCACTGGAGCAGGGTGCTCCAAGCCCTGTGTCCAACCTGGCCTTGAGCACTGCCAGCGATGGGGCAGCCACAGCTTCTCTGGCACCCCCTGACAGCGCCTCAGCACCATCACAGGGAACAGCTTCTGTCTAAGAGCTCATCTCAGTCTCTCCACTGACAGGTTAAAGCCATTCCCCTTGTCCTGTCCCTCCATCCCTTGCCCAAAGCCCCTCTCCCTGCAGCCCCTTCAGGCACTGGAGCTGCACTAAGGTCTCCCCTTAAGGATCCTTCTCTTCTCCATGCTGCCCCAGCCCAGCTCTGTCAACCTAGCTCCAGAGCAGAGCTGCTTCAGCCCCTGCAGCAGCTCCGTGCCCTCCTCTGGACTCACTCCAACATTCTAAGTGGATCCTGCTCTCAAACTATCCTGAAAACTAACACCATGTGATGGCCGTGGCCTGTCGAGGAGCTTCTCCCATGAGATGCTTCAGCATTGTCCTTCCAATGCTTATTGGGTCTCCTTTAGGGGAATGAGGCTTTTAGGACATTGGCTGCCACCCCCACGTCCCTCTCAGCATAACAGTAATACCTGGGATCACCATCCCATAGCCACCAAATCACAGCAAGCACAATAACTGGGGCTGCCCTTCCCCTGCTCCTTTCAACACCAAAACCTAAAGGCCTTGCAGGGGGAAAGGACGACAAGGACCAAAGCCAAGCCCAGAAGACTCTTGTTTCCATCTTCCTCCATTCGAGATGCTCCAGGCCAAGGAACAGAAAGGAAGAAAACAACACTAAAGCACACAAGTGCATCCTCTGCTGATGAGTCTGTTCTACCGAGCAGGCATTTCTCTGACAAATGTTAGATTATCTTCTTTACTTATTTATAGTGATGGAGGGGTAGGATTGTCCCTCAAGAGGTGCTGCAAAGCTGTCTGAAGGAAACATCAGAGCCCCTCTATCAGCACCAGACCAGTATTTGCAGACAGGTTCCTTTTAAACACATGCATAAGTAGTTTAGAAGAAAACCCTTCGGAGTCAGTGTTTGAATCGTCCATCAAGGGTCTATAAACACATCATCAGCTCCATGCTGGCTTTCTGTTCCCAAATATGGGTCTTAAAGGGGCTTGGTCCCTCCATGAGAGGGTGAGTTGAGATCTCCTGCCAGCCAATGCTCTTGGCACAGTTGCTGGCTGAGCCCACCCCATTGATGGCATTCACCATGGCATGGACATTTCCTACTGTTGCCTCAGGATGGATGCTCGGTGGCTTTTGGGGTTGTTCCTTTTGCTTTGTTCCACCTGCAACAGGACTGTCCCATTGGTGGAGCAGGTAGCTTTGCACAGGGGAGGATCTACAATGACCAGGAGCATCCTCCTGCCCTTACCCACCTCTGCTCCATCAGCCAAGGTGTGCTGGTGTGGAGGATCCCAAGCACAATGGCAGACATCCTATCTACTTTTCCAGCAGTTTCCACAACTTTACAGCATTCTCAGCTCCAGAAGGCTTCTGCTACCTCTGGGCAAGGTCTATGAAACCCAAACATCCTCGTGGCTGCATCTGCTGACACCACAAGAATCACAGAATCACAGAGTGGTTTGGGTTGGAAAGGACCTGAAGCTCATCCAGTTCCAACCCATGCCATGGGCAGGAGCACCTCACACTGGAGCAGCTTGCTCCAAGCCCCTGTGTCCAACCTGGCCTTGAGCACTGCCAGGGATGGGGCAGCCACAGCTTCTCTGGGTACCCTGTGCCAGCGCCTCAACACCCTCACAGGGAACAGCTTCTCCCTTATATCCAACCTGAACATCCCCTGTTTTAGTCTGAACCCATCACCTCTTGTGTATCGCTCCAGTCCCTGATGAAGAGTCCCTCTCCAGCATCCTCACAGCCCTCTTCAGACACTAGAAGCTGCTCTGAGGTCTCCACACAGCTTCTCTCCCTTAGGCTAAACAGCCCCAGTGTTCTCAACCTGTCTCCATATGGGAGCTGCTCCAGTCCCTGCTCATCCTCGTAGCCTCCTCTGGACTTGCTCCAACACCTCCATGTCCTTATGTTGGGGACACCAGAACCGCAATGCATGGGAAGAGGCAGGAAGCAGGAGCAGCATCACCACCATCACTTAACAGGCAGCTTGATCCATCACAATTCCTCCCTGGCAACTCACTTAGCCCTCTCCTGGTGGCAAGAGGCTGTGTGAGGAGAGGACTTCGTCCCCATCCCCCCCCTAATGTCAATAGGAGCAAATGGAATTTAAGGCAAGCAAATGAGAGCCCTCCTGAGCCGTGCTCCTGTGAAGCAGAGGGAGATAAGGGGGAGGAGTGAAAAGGAGAATCCATAAATCTTCACCTCATTCACAATGATCCGGAGCTCTTATTAAGTAAATTAATTGAAGTTAATTTAACTCGATCATGACTCCCGATCACAGTGATTTACTGAGGGGGAAATTGCATTAGGAAAGGCCACACTCACCAGATAGAAGAACGGAAGAGAATTAGATCCACTTAGCAATGGGAATTAATATGGAAATAGCAGGTGTAAATTTCACCTTATCAAGAGAGGGAAAATGATCTCCATAAATTCAGAGCAATGGCCCCCGAGTTGCTTATAAATCTATTTAAAACAAAAATATTACCAAAAGTGTGCTAAAATGAATTTCAAATATACTCCCATCTTTCGCCTTGGAGTCAAGTCAGCAGCAGGGGCAAGTTTCATGCAAGGCAGCAGGAAGGGGAGGACACAACTCATCACCCAAGGGATTAGCACCAGGTACCTTTGGGCCTGCAGCAACTCTGTCACTCATGTCACAGAATCATTGCATGGTTTGGGTTGGAAAGGACCTGAAGACCATACACTTTCAACCCCCTGCCATGGGCAGGGACACCTCACACTACTCCATGTCGCCCCAGGCTCTGTTCAACCTGGCCTTGAACACTGCATGAGACAGACACGGCTCCTGCCTTTAACGTTCCTTGCAGCAGTGAATTCAATCAATTCAACAACAGTGCCTATGTAAAACTCTTGCACATCACCTTTGGACTCCCCAGAACCTGGATTTCATAGCAGGAACTTGCCCTTTAGCATCAGTCAGAAACCACACTGGGAGCAGCACTTGGCTGCAGCACCACCAGCCTTTGAACATCACACTTCTGGCTTAAGGTGAAAAGGATGTTAGAATCAATAGCTGACCATTCAGTATGATGAACACCCAATGATGAATGAGGAGGTGTCTAATCCAGTGCTGCAGCAATGCATAGTGTGTCCCATCACCATCAAAGCCACCCATTGATTAGACCAAAACAAAGCAAGGCAGCAAGAAAGCAGCTCCTGGCTCCTTGTTTGCTACAAGAGGAGGCTATGAATGATGGAGAAAACCCTACAGGAGAAGCATCTGCCGTGTGCTTCCTCCAGCCAGAGTAGATGATGGATCACACACCACAAAGGTAACAGGAGACTGAGTAAGTGATTTATTGCTTCTTTAAAACATAATTGTTTTAATTGCTGATGACATTTGATCAAGATTTGTCTGGAAGTGCTGGAAGATCCAAACTACATCAAGTAGTGAAGTCAGAGATTAATATGGATAAAGTGACTCTACAAGTGAGCACTTGCAGCCAATCCTGGTGTCACGAACAGGTTGTTTCTCTGCAGAATCACTACTCAGCTGATTGAGACCCATGACTCGGCAGCTTGAGACTTCTGCTCTAACCCTGCCTGAAGCTGCTGCCCTCCTTGGCTCTCACTGCAGATCCTCCATCCATCAACTATTCAGATCTGCAGTAACAAACTACAAACCTGAGCCACACAGCTGGAGCATGAGCTGCTTTCTACTAAGTAAGGCTGAACTTCATAAGTAAAGACTGGTTTGGGTTGGGAAGGACCTTAAAGCTCATCCAGCTCCAATCCCCTGCCATGGGCAGGGATACTTTCTATTAGAGCAGCTTGCTCCAAGCCCCGTCCAACCTGGCCTTGAATGTTTCCAAGGATGAGACATCTGCCACCTCTCTGGGCAACCAATGTAGGCATCAATTACAGCACTGGATTAACCACATGCATCTGCAGCCGATCAAACTTGAGCTGGCAATGAGGAGCCTCTCTCCATCCCTTACCACTGATGCCTGAAAGAGTGTTGCAGTTCAGGCTCATTTATCAATGGGCAACAGTTCAGGGCAATGCCATGTCACAGTATGACACAGTGTACCCAGAGGAGCTATGACTGCCCCATCCCTGGCAGCCAACAATAGGGGACAGCCCACAGCATTCTCCAGCTCCTCAGGTTTGCTACACTGGGATGAATAGCAAGAAATACATAACAGAGCAGACAAAACACTGCCTGTGACAGTGGCAAAGCAGTATCTCAGGAGGAGGAGAAGTTATTCTCACCCTAAGAAGAGCCAGAATATGCGTTATAACCAAAACCACCCATTCTAAGAGCACCTTTTTTAGAGCATCAATCACCGTAATGATCTTTCTGCTTCATACACAGCTTCCAAGCTTTGTCTTGACTGCAGAGATGTTGCCTGGTAATATCTCCACCAGCAAATGTGGCTGCAGCTCACCCAGAGCTGAAACACAGATGCCAGCGCAGCTGATTTAGGCTCAGACCCTTGCACCATCCTTTGGTGACATCCTCCATTAGATGGGTGCTGGCACGCTGCGTTATTTGCTCCAGGGCCAGGCTGATGCTCCATCCATGCAGATAACCCAGGAGGAAGCAAGTTTGTGCCTGCACCTACCTCCTGGGGCAGGTTTTGGGCCTCCAACACGCTTTCAATAAGTTCCTCTGTAGCACCAACACACATAATGTTATAAAGCAGAGGGAAGGTCTGGTCATGTCTATCTTCACAGGAAGCAGTAACTCTGCTGAGGCCTGATGTTAAAAGTTGTTTGAGTTTATTCTCATAGCTTATTTAACTGCTTCATGGAAACAATTCATTCCAATAGGGAATAAATAGGAAGTCACAGGCTGTAGTAAAACTGTTGCCCACCAACATGGACTAACATGATTCCTAATGGGATTTTACACTCTGAGTGAATAACTCAGCTAAACCAATGGAGAAATTAAGTGATGAACACACAATGGTAATAACACAATAGCCAAGGGATGGAAGAATTACCTGGATGTCACGGGGCGCTTCATCTTCCAGTTGGGAATGGGACTGATGAAAGGTGATGAGGTTGGAGATACCACATTCTTCTTCACTATCCTGTAGCGGGTCTTTATCACCTTGTTGGCTGGGGGGCTCCTGAGGAAGTGCAAATTGGTTCCTACAAGAAAGCAAATGGAAAGAAAGGCTTGAAATTGAGGAGTGTGGGGGATAGAAGGGAACTCATCAACACGTCCTACATCAAACTCTAAGGTCTATAAAAAGAGGGGGGAAAAAGGGGTGGTAAAAAACCCCTGGGGTGCAACAAGCATGGGACCACCATGGTTTATGTTAACAGAAAGGCTCCGATGGACGTGGGGTTGGTTTCTCCAACCCAGCAGCAAAACTCTCACAAGCGAACCCTGGATTCACAAACACCTCAATCCCCAACACTGGAACTGGATTTATGCATTGGGTTCAAGCTTGAACAGGGAGATTTAGGTTGGATATAAGGACAACATTCTTTACTGTGAGGGTGCTGAGGCACTGGCACAGGGTGCCCAGAGAAGCTGTGGCTGCCCCATCCCTGCAGTGCTCAAGGCCAGGTTGGACACAGGGCCTTGGAACATCCTGCTCCAGTGGAAGGTGTCCCTGCCCATGGCATGGGTTGGAACTGGAGGAGCTTTAAGGTCCCTTCCAACACAAACAACTCTATGGTTCTATGATTTAATCGCTCCCCTTTTCCTCCTGTTTCATGCTGCTTTATTCTGCTGAACGTTTCATGCCATTAACACCCGTTTGACTCTGGTTTTCCTCCACTTGATGGCAAGCAATTTTTTGTGCAGCTTTAAGGAATGCGTCTAATTGCCTGACTTTTATAACATACACTGTAACTGCCCAGATAATTAAAGCTGACACTCCGTGCTGAGACCAAGGCTTCTAGGTTTATCACTGATTTAAAAGGCTGGCTGTTATTCCGGGGGATGCTCTAATTATTAGAAGGTTGAGAGGGGAAAAGCAAAATCATTATTTCCCCTGAAAATGTTGGAGCCGTCCCCATGTTTGTCTTGGTGAAAGAAAGGAGAATCAGGACAGTTCCCAGGTAAAGGGGTAACCTGGATCTATGCTGGAACTAGAAAAACAGCAATATCAACAGCAGCATGACCAGCAGGTCAAAGGAGGTGATCCTGCCCCTCTGCTCTACTCTGATGAGACCGCGCTTGCAGCACTGCGTGCAGTTGTGGTGTCCTCAACATAAGAAAGACATGGAGCTCTTGGAGCAAGTCCAGAGGAGGCCACAAGGATGAGCAGGGGCTGGAGCAGCTCCCATATGGAGACAGGCTGAGAACATTGGGGCTGTTGAGCCTGGAGAAGAAAAGCTGTGTGGAGACCTCAGAGCAGCTTCCAGCGTCTGAAGGGGCTACAATGATGCTGGAGAGGGGCTCTTCATCAGGGACTGCAGTGATAGGACAAGGGGTGATGGGTTCAAAGTGAAACAGGGGAAGTACAGGTTGGATATAAGGCAGAAGCTGTTCCCTGTGAGGATGCTGAGGCACTGGCACAGGGTGCCCAGAGAAGCTGTGGTTGCCCCATCCCTGGCAGTGCTCAAGGCCAGGTTAGACACAGGGGCTTGGAGCAAGCTGCCCATGGCAGCGGTTGGAACTGGATGAGCTTTAAGGTCTCTTCCAATCCAAACCATTCTATGACTCAGATACCTATCACTTTAGAGGTGAAGAAAGGAGAGAGGAAAGAAGACAGAAAGCAAATGGGTTTTCATCACTGTTTTCATGTCCTGGGACTCTTTGTATCACACTAAATTCTTCAGGGTAACGACTTCACCATTGGGTTGGTTTCTAAAGCCCTTTGCAAAGTTTAAGCTCTTAATCCCAATTCCAATTACTCTCAAGGAGCAGTAAAGTTGGAGCATTTTGCTTCAGGATTGCAAAATGGGAACAACAGCAGGACAGACATTCAAAACCCTGCATGGCCTAATGCTGTGCACACATGGTGAAATCCCACCTACTTTGAGACTGAGGCTCTTTTATAACCTAGGAGGCATGGATGCATCCAGCCCCTCATGGATACAGCGTCAACCACGTACCCAAAGCAGCTCTTTCCCACCAGGATGGGATGAGAGCCACAACCCCCCCTCCTCCCCAAACAGCACCAGCACAAGTTGACCCTTTCCCTCCGCCTTCCAGAATTATTAAGCTGGGAATTCATTGAGTCCGTTATGAACATCATTTTATTGCCCTTACACCAGCTTTAGCTGCCACTCAGCATCCCAGAACCTCATCAAACTCCTGTCTGACACCGTCTCCCGCTTGCAGGAGCAATAGCAATCCCACATTGTGGAGCTTTAGAGACATCCTCACCCCCCTTCCCTGCCCAAACGGGCTGGCACCTGGTAAACCCTATTCCCTGGAGGTAATTGGATGGTGTATTCATGCCGAAGCTGCTCTTCTGAAAGTGCCTGCATGCACAGCTCCAGCATTAACCACCTCCTCAAAGAGCCTCTCCGAAGAGCTCCGCTTGCTATTATTACTTGCTAGCGGAGGGGTTTTGTGTAGATAATCATGTTATTTAGACAGGATGTTGGTTTAATTCCCTTCATTACAGCCTCCCAGGGTTGTAATTTGGGGGGGGGGGTGGTGTTTTTTTTTTGCTTTCCTCCTCCACATGATGTATTCCCCATGGCACATTTCACTCAAATCAAACACTTTGGGCTTTTATTACAAACAATACCCCAGCGTCCCCCGTTATCAGTCCGGCGCACACACACGGGCTCCTCGCGCAGCTCCGGAGGTCAGGTCTAATGACTAATCGATCTCATTAGCTTTCCTAATTAAAAACTTTACTACCGCAATGGAAGACAAACTACAAGCAACAAGAAAACCACTCCACCCGCCCTGCTTGCATCATCTTGGAATGGGATATGAGCAGCATTTATCAGCTCAGGCGCCCGGCGCAATGGGACACGCGCGCTGCTGAGGTCGGTGCTTTGTTCCGAGCTGTGCATCCCATGGGATCGTGGTAAAAATCATGGGGTAAACTTGAATCCTGAGCTCGAGATGGGTAATTCACTGCCAAAAGCATCATGACAGGATGCTGTGAGCAGATGGGAGTCCACCAGTGAATGCATCCCTTAGGAAAGGGGTTGAATGCAATGTGGATCCCTATCACAAAGTCACAGAATGGTTCGGGTTGGAAAGGACCTTGAAGCTCATCCAGTTCCAATCCCTGCCATGGACAGAGACACCTTCCACTAAAGCATCTTGCTCCAAGCCCTGTCCAACCTGGCCTTGAATACTATGGGAGGTATCCTGTCCATGCCAGGGGGTTGAAACTCAATGATCTTATGGTCTCTTCCAACCCAAACCAGCCTGGGATTCTATGATTCCTGTTCTGTCTCCCCAAAATGAATGAGGTTTTCACATCCAAAAAGGAGAGCTTTCGTCAACCCCAACAGAAAGTGAAGAATTAAGAGCACTTGCAAGGAGGTTTCAACATAATAAAGTAAAACCTCTTGTAAAAACATGTATTTACCCCCACGGCAAAAAAATGGAGAGAGGGAACATTGACCTGCTGCTACTTACTCCAAATCCTTCATCCCTATAAGCACTCATTAAGACAGAACCATAGAAACAAAGGATCGTGGAATGGTTTGTGTTGGAAGGGACCTTAAAGCTCATCCAGTTCCAACCCTGTGCCCGGGGCAGGGACACCTTCCACTGGAGCAGGTTGCTCCAAGCCTTTGTGTCCAACCTGGCCTTGAACACTGCAGGGATGGGGCAGCCACCGCTTCCTTGGACACCCTGTGCCAGAGCCTCAGTACCTTCATAATCCTCCAATTCTGCCAAAAAATGAGCAGAAGGGAGGTGGATATTAACTAAATTCGCCTGTTTCTCAACCAAACCAGGTCCAACAGTCCCAGTCCTGGCACACAGTCAGTGGGGAACATTGCACCCTGAACCTGTGTGACTGTGCTGTTATAGCAGGTCTCAGCATCCTCAGCCACCCCAGCACTAACAGGCACATGTCCAAGTCCATGAGGCAAGAGGAAGATGCTGCTGCTCAGGGTGGATGAGGGAAATCCAAGAGAGATTTCAGAGTGCACATACTAAAAGCCAAGAACCCCAGAATCATGGATCATCAAGTTGAAAGGGACACCACGGATCATCTGGTCCAACCTTTATAGCAAAGCATGACCTAGACTAGATGGCCCAGCTGCATCTTAAAGGCATCCTACACTGGGAATCCACCACTTCCATGGGGACATTATTCCAGTGGATGGTTGTTCTCACTGGGAAACATTTGCCTTGTGTCCAACTGGAATCAACTCAGCAGTAACTTGTGCCCATCACCCCTTGTCTTTTCCATGTGACTCCTTGGAAAAAGAAGTCTCTATCTTCTTTGTAGCCACCCTTTAAATACTGGAACATGGGGATAATGCCTCCCCTGAGCCTTCTTTTCTCTAGGCTGAACAGACTTAGATCTCTCAGCCTCCCCTCACACAGCTTCTCAGCCTCTCCAGCCCTCCACATCTTTGTATAGCAGGGATCAAAACTGAACACAGCAAGAGACTATTACTGCTTTTAGAAAAGGATATGGGCTAGGAAAAGCTTCCCATATGGACACAGGAGTGAGGCAGGAATGGGAAAAAGCCTACAGTAATCAGTGCTGTGGGCATGACATGACCTGGGTCCTATCAGCTCTCCCACCCTCCACCATCAGACCTCCTATGTGTGAGTCTCTGCCAGATACCAGACAGTGTGAGCTCCATCCCGAGCTGCTGACACTGCTGCTGTTCAATCCCATTCCAAGGCAAGCCTGGGAAGCTGTGAGTGACAGGTACATTGATCTTCCAGCACCTGGAAGCGAGATGGGAGCAGGAATGAATGCAAATTGGGGAGCAGAAGCTGTATCTCTGATAGGATGCCAGTATTGTCCCCAGCTCCAGAGAGAGACCCTTGGGATGCAGAGCAATGCAGAGAGACCACCCTAAGAGGCTCCTTTAACCCAGTCACAATGAGTCCACTAAGACAAAAAGCAAATCAGAGGCTAAAACCCACTGATAAATCAGTTGCTGTTTTAAAGACAGATATAAGGAAGAATAATAAAGGAATAAGGAATACGTGTGCAAAGGATGCCACCAACGTGCCCTAACTCCTGATACGGGCTCTGATGCCAGCAGAGATGCACTCAAAGCAGCTCCAGAAAGAACTGAAGATCTCTGCCCAAGGATATTCTGAAAGCAAACGCTTCTAACATGACGATGAATCCCACAAACACCCTCGCTAAAGGATTTGCTCCAGGCTTGGAAGCAAAGATCCAGCAAATCCCACCATTATCTCTCCCTCATCTCCAGGAACAAAGTTTTGGACCTACCCACCTCATGCATGGACCTTTCAAGGGTTATAATAAACATCATAGAATGGTTTGGGTTGGAAAGGACCCTAAGATCATCCACTTCAAACCCCTGCCATGGGCAGGGACACCTCACACTAGAGCAGGATACTCCAAGCCCCATCCAACCTGGCTTTGAACACTGCCAGGGATGGGACAGCCACAGCTCCTCTGTGCACCCTGTGCCAGCGCCTCAGCACCCTCACAGGGAAGAGCTTCTTCCTTCCCTCCAACCTGACATCAAATGACACTGCAATGGGGATAAATTTGCGGATGAACCAGGACAAAGTTTCTTCCCGGCACTTACACCCCAAAGCAAATCATTTTGGTGTCCACATCACACCACATTGCACCAACCCTGAGCCACACGATACCTTTTATTTTGGCTACCAACTTGGGCGAGACCCCAGAGTTAACAAAAGGCTTTAGGAATGACTGTAATACTGTTAGGAATTGGGTGTGAAAGCAGGCGCCAGTGTTAGGGGATGATTATCTCGGAGCGTGTTCAATATGTTCCTACAGAATGGCACAGCAAGAGGTTAATTATATTGCAACTGGAATCCGCTTCCAAAAGGCCCATCCTTGGCTTGAAGAGGGGAATTGAATTTTCACACCCATTCAGTTCCCAGCTCTTTCAAGAGCAATGGCTATTTATGCCAGAATGGAAATGATGGCTTATGAGCATCAACTGCTGTTTAATAGGACATAAATCCAATTGATCAGAAGTGCTCTACCTGTAATCCCAAGCAAGACTGCTGTTTCAGGCTGTAAGAGTCACAGAGGACAAGGAAAGCACAGGTTTTGCAGCTGGAATGTCTGAAGGAGCTCTGAACCCATTGCAATAGTTGCTCAGCACGGCAGCAGCTTCCAGTGGGAACATGTGGGGAATTAACTCCAAATCTGCTTTGCTAATTCCTTCATGCTGAAGGGACCGCAGGCGAAGATGAAGCTAACGGAAGCCATCAGGCACCACACTGCACTGAACAGGGAGAATGTAAGGAAATACCTGTGTTCATAGGATCAGGGATTGGAAGGGACCACAAAGTGCCTCCAGCTCCAACCCCTGCCATAACAGGGACACCTTTCACTGGAGCAGGGGGCTCCAAGCCTGTGTCCAACCTGGCCTTGAGCACTACAGGGATGGGGCAGCCACAGCTTCCCTGGGCACCCTGTGACAGCGCCTCAGCACCCTCACAGGGAACAGCTTCTGCCCCAGAGCTCATCTCAGTCTCCCCTCTGGCAGTTAAAGCCATTCCCCTTGTCCTGTCCCTCCACCCCTTGTCCAAAGCCCCTCTCCAGGTTTCCTGCAGCCCATTTAGACACTGGAGCTGCTCTCAGGTCTCCCCTTCACTCAGCAGAGGGTCAGGATCCCCTCCCTGAGCTGCTGCTCAAGCTCTGGGGGTGCAGCCCAGCACATGGGGGGGTTCTGGGCTCAAGCACACACTGAAGTCAGTTCTGGATGCTTCAGATGCCCTGAAGCAGAACACAGATGATATTTATACTGGGATTACTTTAAAGGCTGTTAGACAGTGAGGAAGCTGAGAGCACCATCAAAGGAAGAAGCAGCATCTCTCACTCCCTGTTTACAATCAATCCAAAGGTTTAGGAAAGCCCCACCAAGCGTGGAGATGGCATGGGGGGAACCAGGCAATCCCTTGGATGTTGAGAAGAGAGGAGAGCATCTGGAGAAGCTGGGGACAGTGCAGGGAGGAAATACTGTCAGCACGTGTGACAGGGAGAAGGGGAGGCAGCAGAAAGGAAAGCAGCAGGCATGAAAGTCAGAGAGCTTCAATGCTGCTGGAAAGGATACTCAGGATCAGCATCCTGAAAGCAGAATTCCTGCACTCACCTTTCAGCCCACTGAGGCTGACGAAGTCTGAGAGGAGGAAACCTCATAGCATCACACAAGGTTGGTGACCCCTTGGAATGAGGGAGCAGGATCTCAATACCTGTTAGCTGTGACTCTGCATGCACATTCACATCGCTCAGCTCCCTCTCTCATCCATCCATCCATCCATCCATTCATCCATCCATCCATCCATCCCCTCTATGACCTGTCTACCAACACAGCGTAATATGGGTGCTCTTCCTATGACCAGTTTGTCTATTGACCATGTACAACACTTCTGGTGGTTCAGTAAGCAGGATTTTTTATAGGGAATGAGGAAAAATGCACGCTTTAATCCTACGAGCACTTGTGAGCAGCACAGCAAGTGTCTACTCCTCACCCCAGACACGGGCTGCATTTCCATTTCCATTGCCATCCACAGCTGAGATGCTGCATATAAAGAATCAGGGAATGGTTTGTGTTGGAAAGGCTCACCCAGCTCCAACCACTGCCATGGGCAGGGTCACCTTCCACTACAGTAGCTTGCTCCAAGCCCCATTCAACCTGGCCTTGAACACTGCCAGGGATGGGTCATTCACCACTCATTGGATCTGATTTCTTTGGGTTTCTATTGGAGCACCAAACTAAAGATGCACAGGGCCAGCACCTCCATTTAGGAAAGGTATCTGATAACAACTCACAAGCAGAGCAGCCTGGACACAGTCCTCAGTGCTGCTTTTGAAAGCCACCATAAGCCATAGAGTAGCCAAACCAGCACAGCACAAAAATCCAGCCAGTAGAAGACTTTCTGCTTGTGTCTCTGTGAGTAAAACTCCCCTGGAGCACAGCACTGGGGAGCTTTTATGTGTTTATTTGTTATCCCACTAAAAGGCATTTAAATCTCGCACCTACTGCTGAAGATGCATGATGTGTGTCTCCTGGGCCTGGAGAGACGAACACTGATTTAATACATGGAGATCTTTACTCATGATTGGTAGCCCATTACACACCGGGCGTCAGCACGTTGTACATCACAGCCTGTGCTCCCCTTCCTCCAGCTAGCAGGAAACCATCTGGTTACTCACAGGGGTTTGCATCCCTTATAGTAAGGATTAACTTTTCCAACTGAACTCCAGTGGGGAAGGACTGGGAATACAGCCATGCACTGCAGCATCTCCATTCCTCCATCATTAAGATAAGGGCAGCTCCATGAGGATCATCACCACATTGAAGCCTGCATTGGAAGTGCAGTGGGATGGAAATCACTTCCCAAAGTCTGGACCCACCAAGTGCTTCTTCCACAGCTCCCTGCTTACTTGGGATGCTCAATGGTTTTCAAATGACTTTTGGCTGCAATCAAATCTGCAAACACTGAATGAGGTGCAGGAAATAGGTGATGGCCACAGCACTCTCACACATACCAGCAAGTCAGAAGAACATATACCCCCATAGTGGTTGCCTTTATGGTCCCAAGTCCAAACACCCAGTTACTCTACAGCAACAGCTTTACAGTTTAAATATGAATATTTAAACTGTAGCAGAAACGCTGGAAAACATCTGGATTTATTCTCTCCAATCACAAAGCATAGGGAAAGGCAGAGATGGACGGATACTGTGATAGACGGATGTGAGCAGCAGGTCAAAGGAGGTGATCCTGCTCCTCTATTCTGCTCTCGTGAGACCCTACTTGCAGCACTGTGTGCAGTTGTGGTGTCCCCAACATAAGAAGGATATGGAGCTGCTGGAGCAAGTGCAGAGGAGGCCATGAGGATGCTCAGGGGCTGGAGCACCTCCTGTATGAATACAGGCTGAGAATACTGGGGCTGTTCAGCCTGGAAAAGACTCCAGGGAGACTTTGTGTCCTTTCAATAATTAAAGGGGCCTATAAAAAAGATGGGGAGAAGCTTTTCAGCAGGGCCTGTTGAGATAGGACGAGGTGTGGTTTTAAACTAAAATAGGGGAGATTCACATTAGATATAAGGAAGAAATTCTTCACAATGAGGTTGGTAAAACACTGGAATCGGTTGCCCAGAGAGGTGGTGGCTGCCCCATCCCTGGACACATTCAAGGCCAGGCTGGAGGTGGCTTTGAGCAACCTAGTTGAAGATTCAAGGCCAGGCTGGACAGAGTCTTGTGCAATATGGTCTAAGCGTGAGGTGTCCCTGCCCATGGCAGGGGTTGGAACTGGATGATCTTAACGTCCTTTCCACCCCAAACCGCTCCATGATTCTATGATCCTGCTGCTGAGAAGCCCCACAGTGGCCCCATCTAAACACCACAGGGGCAATGGAGACTGCTGAGGATGAGGAGCCACCACATTACCCCCTCTCCACCGGGATCAGGGAGAGGTGGTCATGCTTCACGCACTAAACACACTTTTCCCAGCCACAGCCCAGGGCAAAGAGCCCGAACGGGTCTCCAGAGCCCTTGTTCCAACACAACCCTTATTATTATAACAAAAGAGGGTGGTGGGGTTTTTCTCTCCCCCCTGCCCCCCTTCAGGGAATGATTATTAATGTGATTCCAGGAGCTGGGTCCATTCCTCTAAATGAGAGCGGGATGGCAGAAGGAAGGCTGATAAATGCCCTCCTCCCCCCCGGCCGCGCGGCAGGAGCTGCCAGGGCCCCTGGTTCTAACAAGCTGCAGATGGAAGACGACTGGAATAACAAAGTATGAATTTTTATGAGTCTAATAAATCACTTCAGTGCTTTTTTTCCCCCGCTCTTGATCGTTTCCAGCACTTCAGACACTTGGAAAAACCCCGGCTCTAATCAAACGGGTTCACAGATCCCGCGTTCACGCCTCGCCGGGGCACACACCGAGGCAGCTCTGCGAAGGGAAACGACAGGGAGCGTTTGGCACTGTGGATATCCATTTGCATTCCAGCTTTGGGATTGAGTTCATTGATATGGACTTCATTTAATAAGGTGAAATTTGAATCCTTTAGGTATTCACTTCTCCATCAGAGGCGCTTCTCAAACTTAGCACCATCCAGTTCAACCTTTCCTAACTAACACCATCCAGTCAAACCTTTCCTAACACCATCCAGTTCAACCTTTCCTAACACCATCCAGTTCAACCTTTCCTAACTAACACCATCCAGTTCAACCTTTCCTAACTAACACCATCCAGTCAAACCTTTCCTAACTAACAC
>JASSUY010038257.1:0-20591 GCA_032466535.1 Forpus xanthops | reverse complement strand
CTTCCTTCCTTCCTTCCTTCCTTCCTTCCTTCCTTCCTTCCTTCCTTTCTTGCCTGCCTGCCTGCCTGCCTGCCTGCCTGCCTGCCTGCCAACACTGTTTTGTTTTTCATGTTGTTTATGTTATGCTGAATAACAGAAGCTCCTGAAGTATTTGGAGATTGACTGGAAAAAAAGTGCTCCTTGCTTTGCCTTGAAGCGCCATATCTTTATGAAATTGTAGAAGCTGGAGGTTGTAAAGGCCTTTTGGGTCATTGAAGCCACCCCTTGTGCTGATGCCAGATCAACACTCTTTTCTTTTCCTATAAAAGCTGCTTATGATATGGTGGTGCAAGGAAATTTGCACTTTCATAGGAGTCATTCTCATAAAATCTCAACCTGATTTTGTCTCTGTTTATGGCCCAGATGTATACAGCGCTATACAGGCCATATGAAATTACAGCAAGAAGTTGTGAATGATGTAGGAAATGAAAAATTCATCACAAACAGATAGGAGGTAGCAGAGCTGTGCTGCACTCTACCTTTTGATATTAAACTCAGATAGGGCCAGAAAAGGAAACTGAACTCAAAAGATCTCAAGCAAAAATAAATACCTAAGAATAAAACTAAGAAATAGAAAAAGACTAATTAAAAAAATATGGATTTAACATATTTTGAAAATGTTCATTCTCTCCCATTAAAATAACACAAAACATTTCCCAGCAGCACTTCTGAGTGTGGCTTTGTCCCAGATCAAGACAAACTGAAAGGGCTTCTGACAGTTCTGGGAAGTGCTAGAGCATTCACACCAGAGAAAGATATTTGGCTTTTTGTTGGGTTTTTGGTTTGGTTTTGTGTTTTTCCTTGCAAGGGGGGTTGGAATCACTTCTAGGGTTGGTCAGTAGCATATATAGAGTTTTTAAGTAATGTACATAATAAAAAAAAGTCCTCTTTCGTATTACAGGTGGCCTCTTGAGATAAAATCAGGTAAAAGGTAGGTAATGCTTAGCACATCATTACTTATCTGGTTTACTTCTACCCCACTGCATAAACATCCTATCCCACACTGTTTTGGGGAAATAGCTAACGTTAGAAATTTCTATAATACACTGTACAATCCTTCTACGTTCCATTTGGGCACACAGATTTCTTAATCACTTGCAGAACACTTAATAATTATTTTCCTGGTGGTGAAGAATGTATGGACTCCTCCTCAGGTAATGTCTCTGGAGCATGTGAGGAGATGTATATATGTCCCTCACAGCCTTAATCTGGGTGTGTTCCTCAACACCTTGCAGAATTAGATTCTTAATCATCATCACCATCAATAGCTAGTGCTAAAATGTGACTTTAAACATACAGCCCTGGGACTTTATGCTGGTCAGCAAAGCATCCATGCTGAGCGATGTTACTTGCTCTTTGCATACACATTGCTTAAAATCACTGCTGTATCTCCAGTCCTTTATGCATTTGCTAGTGAGCACCTGCATGTGCATGTGGGATTCTAATCTTCACATGCTGGATGGCCTTGAATAATTTCTATGTTTTTTATAGGCAGTTCTGTGGTGATCAAACTACTGTAAAGAGAAACCTACATTGACCCATCATTTTTCCCCCCTTCTTTCAAACATATAATCTAAGGCTTCCCTTGTGGGTGGCCCTTCTTTTGTGCCATTGTAATTTCTTCATAGGTGGTACCTGACAAGTCCTTTTTTACCCTTAGAGTTTTTTGTTCAGATTCCATTCACTTCAAAATATCATTACCATTGCAAACAAGGAAAATGTGTTTATCAGAAACTGCAAACTCCTTTAGGGCCTCATAGGATTAATCACGGTTATAAAGTTTTATTAAACACAATTTTTGTTTAATGACAAGCTCCACCAGTCCTTCCCATTCCAAACCAATCCTGTCCTAAGGGTGTATCTAGCACAGCAGATTGTTTTCAACAGACTCTCAAGACAATCCCTATTACTTTGTCATGCACAGAGATATTTTTCTTCCTGGATAATTTGAACTTCCTTAAAAATCACATCTGTTTCATACTTTATTTATTTGTAATTTAAATCCTTAAATTGAATCTTTCATTACTAACATCTGGGCTTGAAATGCAGCCCACTTGAAAAAATACAAATTTTATTTTATTTGTAGTTACCCCCCTTCACTCAATAGCATTGGTACAAACATTCCCTGGCCAGAGGCAAAACAGCCGGGTATCTTAAAGCTGTGATGCCGTACCACGTGTAATATGGCTCACTTGAATGTCCCTGAAGTGACTGGCAATTTGCCCAGAATTAGACTGAATGCAAGTAATAAGCTGTAGAAATTCCACAATATTGACAATTAGATATCTCTATACAGCAGCAGCTGTGTATTGTTCTCATGGTATATTCCTCTCAAAGCACCTCCTAAAAAAAGGGGAAAAAAAAACCTGGCAGAAGGTTGCAAGCAGCAGGAAGGTAATATACGTTGTGAAATATCTCAAATTCATATTAATAGGAATGTTTCTATTAGTACAGTTTTCTACAACAGAAATGATGTCTAAAACAAAATGCTGAGGATTTTTCAGTTCATAATACCACATCTGTACAGCAAAATTGCTACATTTTAAACATTTTTTTCTGAGAAAGATACCTACCCACTCTTTCCTTTCATCGTGAAAAGGAGGAAATGGGAATATGGGGTTGCCTTTGGATGCTGTTCGGAAAAAGCTTCTCCAGCCCTTTTGAAAATTATCCTCTCCCCCAAAAGAGACAACAGTGTCCTGCACAGTGGGGTCTCTACAGGACATAGCAATATGGCCTGGAAGGGACAAGCGGGGTTGGAAGAAAAGCTTTAATTTTTTACCTGATTTGAGAAAAATTCAGATAGCTCTGAGAGACCTACTAAAATAAATACATTTATTTCCTATTAATTCTCAATTCCCTCACATTTCAAAGTTTATTTGTCAGCCTTTCTACAGAAAATGTGGAAAGTGAATTCATTGAACTTTTATTTTATTTCCTCACAAGAAGCAGCTGCCCACAGTGAACAGATTCAAATTTAATTTTTTAAGCCATGCTTTTAAAGTTTGCATTATGAGCTATTCTTCTTTGATATTTTGCTCAATGGATATCAATGGAGCTTGTTTCTGTCGAGTACTAAGCTTGTCAAACTTTGGTTTTGGTATCTGCCTTTATTGTAATAGAAATGATCATTTTAAAAATAAGCTGGTTTTTTTTCAGAAGCACCATAAAACTGAGGGAACAATAAGATGTCAAGTTTTATATTGCAGATGCTAATTTATCAAGCTAATTACCAACAAAATGCAACTAAATTGCTGATAATCTTGAGACTGATTAATTCAGCAACAGAGATATTGGTGCGTATTTAAAGGTTAGGAATAGGAGTGTTACGATGCAGGAACCCCTTCCTACTTCGGTGCTTACCACAGAAGAATTATCTCGGCACCGCATGGCGTAGACAACATTTTGACAGATACGTGTTCTGTATGCCAAACAAATTGCTGGAGAAAGGAAAGGCCAGTTTGTGCATTTCTCTGCCTGGTGTGACCATGCTGAATATTGCTAAAATAGAGGGAAAGGTTTTTCGTGGCACTGCCTATTGAAGTTACCCTGTCCTGACATCCATCACCCCTTCTCCTGACATTTTCACTTCCCCTTCTATATCACTTGCCTTTGTGCAACTTCCCTGCCTTTCTCCTTCTTTTGCATAGAAAGAAAACTAACATCAACACTCCGCAAATGTGGCTTATGGTCTTCTCTAGCTGCAGGAGGAGTGTAGGTGATACCTGAACTGAATCCATTAGTCCTTTGGTCAGAGATAGTGTTTCCCTATGGGCAGAACATTTCTTCTGAGTTTTATCTGAGCTCTGCCTCCTTTCCTCTGGGTGCTGAGGCTGCTGAGTCAGTGCTGAATGAGGTCAGTTGTGATGCCTATTGCTTAAAACTGGAGACTGGGCTGAAACAGCCTGAAACTGCATCACTTGGGCCTTTCTCCTGCCAGCAGGACAACGCAGGGTCCCTTCCGTGCTGAATGTACTCCAATAAAGGAGGTTAAAAATCTGGTTCGTTAATTGACTTCAGCACTGAGTGAGTCCCTTTTATAACCTGTGTTATCAGCAGAAGTACAAGCGTGGTGTGGTGAGGAATGTGATTATGGATGAGATTTCCTAGGAGAGGAATTAGCTGGCTCTGGTGGTGATCTCTGTTGTAATGAGCACGCTGCCATCTTTATGAATACAGTTACAGGCAAACTCCCACAGCCCTGAAAAAAACAGAGCTCCCCTGCCTCTCTGAGCAGCACCAGCCAGGTTCTCAAAGGGTTAATATGCAGTTTACTATTGAATAACATAAAATGAGCTGTAAATAATGTAATGATATGTATTGTTAAGCTACATATACTGTACCAGGTGCAAGTACTCCCACTCCTCACTTAGATATAATCTGGGGCAGTCAACAAACACAGATGTATTTTAACAAAAAGAAAGACAGAGGAAAAAAAAAGATAAAGAAAGAATGAATAAGAAAAAAAATTAAAACCTGTGTAAGATAATTTAACCAAGATAACGATGCAGGTAAAACTCAGCCTATTTTTTCAGAGCCACTGCCACTGTACTCTGTAAAATACAATGGCATTTTGACTTGTTTTTGGAACATGCATGAGCCAAACACGTGTGGAAACACCTTGACAGGCCTTTTGTATAACTACAAGAAAACTGATAATCCTAAATCAATTACATGGGGGAAAATATGAATCTTTGAATGCTAGTAATTATAATGGTTATTTTTCACTTTTGTAGCACCTGCAAATGATGAACTGTATATGTAACAATGATTCAAAAAGCCCTAATTAACTGTTTATTTTTTTTTCTTCTTGTTTGCTAGCTGCAACCAGTCTGCATTAATTGTCAATTTATATGTGTGTGTATATAGATATAGATGTATATTCTGCCTGCCTCGCTCCCCAAATGTTTTCGATTATTTCTGACTGCCTGGAAATCACACATTATTGAATTTGCCTCTTCTAGGTTTGTTCTTAAAGCCTCACCAGAGACTTCTTGCTGAAGTTCCAGTAGAGCTCAAGGGACAGAAAAGTGTGGTAGAATATACTGGGCTGATCCTACCTACTGGGGACAACTGCGTTCCCTTCCGTAACGCAATGACATGGCTCCTGACTAATAGTGCCAGTCAGAATTCCTAGCTGCTCCTACCAAACGCGAAAGAGCGGATTTTGGAAGACCTCCAGCCACAGCTTTCCACTGCTGATAGATTACTCTGGGCTATTCATGGAGCAAGATTAGCCTGACCACCATGAAGAAAACTGTTTGTTCCGTGTCATTACCTAGGACGGGTTGAACCATGCTAAGGAAAAGCTGCATTGGTGAGCTAAATTTCTACAGAAATTGGATCAGTGATTATTCTGAAATTACTCTATTATGGTTGAAAGGAGTGGGGGCAGCGAATTTGTCGGGGTTCTAGGTAGGGAAAGTGAAATACAGCAAAGCTCGGTGGCGGGAGCACTGGGACAGCTTGCAGTAGGCACTTAGGATTTTAATGTGGGTGCAAGCGCACGTTTGCCATAAAAGCAAAGCGCAGCAGAGCTTTGCATTGAAATGAGAATGCAACTGTGCCTCAGCAGCGGCCAAAGGGTCCTGAGCCTTGGGTAGGCACCATGAGCTGCGGCAGCTCCAGAGGCACCGGGAGCCGGTGCCTGCAAGGAGGCACAACAGCGCCACGCCACGCGAGCACAAGATGGCTGCTGTAACCATCTGCAGGACATCAAAGTCTGCTGCCTGATGGCAAGTGGGCTGCCAAAGCTTCTAAAGGCTTTGGCGCCTGCATGTAAATCGGATGCAAACTGTCCATCTGCTGCATGGCACAAGTGACAGCTGATTCTTTTTGCAGTCCGTAAGATGAACTAGACCTAAGCCAATCCATCCCTGTTCCTAATCACACAAGGTTTGTCCTACCAGTTTCATTAGCCAGACACATGAGATACAGTATGTGGTTTTTCATTTTGCTCTGTACGTGACACTATAAAAAACAATGCTGGGGATGGGCTGTGAAACCAAAGGGGACACACTGCTGCTACTGCAGAGAAAGCATATTGGCAATGTTCAAAGCATATTGGGGCATAACAGTAGTCTAAAAACCCCAATATGGATTAGGACAGCTGACCAGATGTCTTGACTGACATTTTTTAACACGATTCAAGGGTGTCCCTACAGTACATAAATGCAAACTATACATCTGTGTGCTTTTTTTTTTTTTCCACTGGAAATACCATACATGGATGCTTTGATTGTAGCTGACAGCTCCAGTGTGAGGAGAGAGCTGCACCATGCCACAACTCTGGCCTTCTCCTCCGAGGAGCCTGCTGGAAAAGTTAGACTTGGGTTCCCACACAAACAGGCAAGACAGAGACATTGTCTTCACCACAAAGTTACCTACCGTCTTTCCTCATCAGATGGGTAGTGGGAACTCGCTGGGATGCTGTGTTGAAAGTGGGGGATGAGATGTGATATACTGTTATAATAGGGGAATGTTGTTCTTTTCTAGACCGATCTCAAATTTAGAAAGCAGGATTACTATCAAAATGTAATCACTCAGCTGTGCAATTGTTTGTGAGAGGGAGGGATCAGGAACAGTTGGGGAGAGGAAAGCACTGCAGGTATATCGAGGAGCAAGGAACAAAGAGGGTGAAAGAACAAAGACGTCTCTTGCTTTTCACTTTGCCATTTTTAGAGCAGGAGTAAACAATGAAATGTAGGGAGACACCCTTCCCTGCCCAGCCTCCTCATCAAATTAAATATGAGAAGTGACATATTTCATTTGAACCAGAGCATCAAGCCTTGACCTCCTACCCTATGTGTTTGTGAAAGTCCAGCCAGTGTCGCTCCCCTCAGTTTACAAGAAACAATTCCTGTGTGTACTTCCATCCATCCACAAAAGTTTGTCAGTACTTTTCTCCCTTCAGTCTCTTGTACATGCTGGTACAGGATTAGGAGCTCTGCAGGTAGGAAGCCAGTTTCCATACCTGCTTGTCCAGCAGCAGCTTGAGGCATGGCAAACACCATTCTCAGCAACTGAAGTTTATTACAAAATACTATTCTTTCCCCCTGTCCCAGCTTCAAAATACAGGGAAAGGTAAAATCCTGCCTTCTTCAAATGGGGAGATCTGTTATGAACTAATCACAAACTCTGCTCTTGTCCGCACTCAGCTTTGGTGTGGAATTCAGTCTCCTTCACTGATTTTCTGCAGAGGGGACAGATTTATAGTGTTTGCAAAGATATGACCAAATACACAAGTTGGTTTCAGTGTGCACTCTCTGGTATCCTGGTAAAGTGCTGTCTAAATTTATGTTTGCTTTGACCCAATTGTTTCCTTCATAAACCTTTCTTTTTCCTTGCAACCATCCCAAAACTGCATGCAGAAACAAAAGATGCCTTTATAAATCAAAAGGCCCTGTAGTATCAGTGGGGCCACACATCTGCCCAGCATCTGCATATGCATTTTCTGTGGTGCCGGCTGCTTGGCTGCCCACTTCACAGAAGCACAATTCTTACTCAACACTTTTGATAACATAAGCTTATGCCCTGCTGGTGATAAAGCTTACTGGCACTTAAGTTCAGCTTTTATGTACCCATTCAGATTCATAGCATACCCTTAAAAAAACCATTGTCCTATAACCTCAATTACCTTTGTGCCTATGCAGGAGACAGATGTAGTATATTTACACCAAATCTAGGTCTGGTGTCTTAGATGAACATTTGAGTCTACGGGGAAAAAGTTTCTCTGTGGAACTGTTGAATGATAAAAATGCTGCTCCAGTGGGTCACAGGACTGAAAGCCCCCAGGCTCAGCCCCATCTTCTTTCTGCTGCAACAGTGAACCCAGAGGATCTCACAGTGGCAGGAATTCCCCAAAGCCACCTCTTACTCCATTCCCTGCCTGCAGATGTCCCTTGTGTGGCCCTGGATTTCTCTCTGATGAGCAGGATGTTGGTGCTGCTCGCAGCCAGCAGCATCCAATGCTGACCTCCCTGAGGGCAGAGGGGCTGCAGACATCCCCAGCTGTGCACAGCTCTATGCTGCCTAGGATGGCGGCATTGCCCCATGGAAAGGATTTTCCCGCTGTGCACGTGAAAGCTTGGATGTGTGTGCCAGAGCAAATGGCCTGTGCCGGATCCATCTTGTTCAGGCATCAGCTGATCACTGCTTTGTGGGTCACCTACATGAGGAGGGTGGAAAGAATGAAAAATGAGGTGTATGGGGGTTGAGAGAGGAAGCACAAGCCTATGAAAAGATAGCTGTCTACGTTCCTGTGAACAGCGACCAAGAGAAGACTATTCTTGAACACAGAAAATCACTCTTGGCCTCTGTGCTGTTAAGCATCTATGTACCTGAAAACTAGCACTGGCAAGCTACTGATAATGTGATAACGTGACTTTTATGCTTATACTGTTAACTATAAAATTGCTGATATGAACTAGAAAGTGCTAATAGCAGACATTGAGCTGTGGAGGTACACAATTCACTTGTCTTTCCCAAAATGACCTTCCTCTTTGCCGACTGATGGAAAATCACAAATGTGAAAATGGCCTGGATGGAATTGAAGGGAATTTTCCTCTGTTTTGGTCCTGCACATGTACTGTGACTTTCCGAGAGTGCCTGGGATTGCAAGGATTTTACTGCTGAGATTGTAGGTCCTACTGTAAATTGGCACTAAACAGACACATGTATAAATTGCTATCATGCTGTTGCATCAATGGATCAGCTTACAGTCCCTTTTAGATTCTCTTTGTCTTTCTATTTTCATTCTATTCAGGAACTGAGCATCAAGATGGATATTTAAAATGCAGCTTTCTATTTACTGATCTACAAATAAACCTCTGACCTCCACACATAGGCTATTAAATCCCACTGATTTGTCTTCCTGGACTTTTCGTATTATTATTTCTGTGAGGAAGCCTATCCCTGCAAACTGGATGGGAGTTTTGAGCCAAACAAAATCTCTGACCTGGGAATGTGCCTATCACCAATGGTTATTGGGATACCCACTTGCTCAAACTAGACTTCTGGCTCGGCACCTCTGTGAAAGTAAAACATCACTTCAAAGCAATTCTGGGAGCCTTAGAAAAGCACAGTTCCCCACATACCTGAAGATAAGAATTAACACTACATATCACTGTTAAATTCAGAAATATAAATAACCTTTTTGATAAGGATGCTCCATTTGCTCCCCATACCAGAAGCCTTACTTAGAGCATGAAAAAGGGAAAAGTAACTCACCTCCCCCAATGAATAATGTAAAATGAGGGTACAGATACTGAATAAGAAGGTAGTGCTACCACATAGTTGACCAAAGGGCCAGGAGGCCTTCATGGTAATGATGGGAGCCAGAGGTACACGGTGGTGAATGACTGCTGTCTTCATTGCAGACTTGCCTTGAACCCATGCCAGCTATGCTTCAGCAGAGAATCCACTTGGCACTTTTCTCCCTTTTGTTGCAATGAGGCTTAATGCGCAAATGGGGAAAAAGGCTCTTAACAATGCAAAGGCATAAGTTTCCCTTTTCTTTGATCTCAGTTTCAGATCTGTTCTTTCATTCTTTTTGCCTGCAAATGAAAGAACTCAGTCTTCAATGTTTTATACTCTGCCATGACAGAGAAGGTACTTTCTGCTTTTCACAGTCCAGTAGTTATGACTGGTGCAATAAATACATGGGGGTAAAGTCAAGTGATAAACATGTATTGAGATGTATGCATTTGTTAGAGCCCAAATATTTTGCAATAACTAAGCAAAAGAATCTGCCTCTCTGTCCATCCATCCATTTCTCCATCCAGCATCAAGGTTATTTATTTAGTACAGAATATCTCTCTGGGCCAAATCCTATTGTCTTCACTCAGTTTCACTCAGACAACCTCCCTCTCTGTAGTACCTTTGCAACCCTATAAAGATGCAGTGCAGTCTGCATTCTGGCCCTAAGCTAGAACACATTATTGCTCAGACTGTGGAAAGGCTGATTTGGATCCGTTCTTCGCACTGCGGCAGTCCTGTGTGATCCTTGCCTGGCATGAGCTTCTCATCTCATACCAGCTCCTTTTGGGCTAGTTTTTGTGCAGTGTTAACATAGCACAAGGGTTTTTTTTTTTATTCTTGTGGAAACAAAGTGGGTCTTGACAAGATCAGGGAAAACATTTGGGACACTGCTCATTGACATTTTACCTGAGGAAAAAGAAGATTACGGCACACTCAGAGTAAATCACACAGCAAAGGGAATGTCCTCATTTTAGACCGCAGAGCAGAGAGCCTGTGTGCTGCAATTGCTAAGGTAATGGTTGCTGCCGCTCAACTGTTTCCTCGAAATGTAGTCACTCTGCCTTTTTATTTTTGGGCACTTTTGCATGCATAATGATATCCATCCATTTAAAAGCAAATGTCCTCTTAGTTTTAATGGGCTTCTGTTCACGGAATACTAGCAGATCCTGTCTTTACTTTGACTATTTTTTCCCTTTCTTTTTTGTAATTCAGAGCTAACTGTTGAGTTGGCATGACCCTACTGGAAACATAGGGTACCTGTGCCCTCCAAGCAGCTGCTCAGCATTTTCCAGAACAGCATTGCTCTGTGTACACTCTGTAAAGATATAAATTTTTATGGTGTAGGTGTTTTTTTTTTTCCAGTGGATTTGTCATATAAATAAGGAATGGAAGAGACCTTGCAGGTCTGTCAATTTAGCTCCCTGTAATATTAGATTATCCTCCAGAGTGCATTTTCTAGATCCATGGACAGTTCAGTTTTAAATATCACAAATGAAGGGATTTGCATTGCTTCTTACAGGCAAATTCATAGCCTGTATGGCCTCAGTCACCTCTCAAATATTTATATGTCCTCTTCTTCCTCGCCTTTTTTTTAGGTCTGTGCTGATGCACGCACACATTTCATTTTTTTAACTTTCTTTTACAGTCTACTCTCTCCTTGCCTGAGAACTTTTACAGGCTTTTCCAGATCTCTCTTCTTATTACCACTATCCTTTCCTATCAAATTACATGCTTTGTAGTTTTAAAATACTCTTTATTCTTTTCTACTATGAAACTCAGCTCAATCAAGCCCTGCTTAACCTGTTGTCTTTGCCTCCAGTGTTATGTTCAGCACATTCCTGGGTGTGATATGTAATATTTAATGCCTGATGCAAAAAATTGAGAAGACATATCTGTAATTTTAAGGACAGAATCCTTTCCAGGGATCCATTTGACTTATATAGCAACATATGTGGGGAAATAGTGCATTACAGGAAAAGCACAATTCTGAGAAACAGTTTCAGGTAACTGCTTTACTTTTTTCTACATTAAAATGTGTGACCTGGCTTTTCTCTTTGCTTCCCATGAATATCTCTTTTTTTTATACATCCAATTTTAAACATCATGTGTGAATTTACCCCCTTTTTCAGATCATTAATAAAGCTTACTGAAATAGATTCCAAACAATCTTTCAGAGTATAAAATAATTGTAATGCTTTATGTCATGGTGCATCTTCAAAGCTGGATTTAATGAGTCACAAAGTCTACCTGTAAAACTGTGTCTGGAATGAGTTGAAAGGGGAATCATATCTTTTTAAAACAAAAATATTTTTTGCAGGAGCTCTGAGTAATAAAGGCAATATTTCTTAAATCTGCCTATCTCCCAGCTTTGCTTTTTTTGCATTAATTTTTTATTTAAAAGTTTTTCATTCCACTTGGCTTGCGAACCTTGTAATAAAATGCTTCTAGGATCAAAGGAAGCTATTTTTATAGTATTACCTCATTTTCTTTTATTAAAAATAAAGAACAGATATAAGTTATACATGTATTTGGTCAAAATAATAGAAGCCCAAACCACACTTCCAGTATTTTTCCTAAGGCACAAGGCTGGTCTAAGCTTTAGGTGACAGTCATTTAGGAGGGCACGGGATCTCATCTGGAACAAAACAACGCTGTTCTTTTGTGCAGCGTCAGAAACTCTCCATGGCATTTTCAGAAATCCCATCTCTTAGGCAATAGCAATATTTTCATATGATATAATTCCAAAATAAGGGCCTTGCCTTTCATTTTATTCATTGCAGTGGAGTTTAGGGTGCTCAGGAAATGAAGGCCAGGGCCCTAGGTAATAGACTATTCAGGTCAGGAAGGCTAATTAATATGCAGACACTAGCTATGTTTCAAGTGTTGTGTTAGAAGACTTGGTTTATTTGGTCAATGACAAGTGCAGTTTGATGGAAAAGATTCAGCCTTCAGAATGGCAATATTTACTGGCACCTACTCATTTTAGGGGGCGAGGGCTTTGTCCTATGTGCATTTTAGGGTAATGCAAATTTTTTTAAAAGCTGCAGCTGAAAGAGAAAGAATCCATATTATGTACTGGTCTAAACAGAGATGAAGAGAGAGAAGATTTGAGATTTATTCATCATTCCTTTACAGATTTCCCATTAGACTTTGAATAAGGCATGTAACCCTTACATGCCATGCTCTTTTGTAAAAGGAACATCACTGTAACCCCTATTTCAGGTATGTCTGTGTTTAAAAGGCATCAGGGAATTCAAAGAGAAAGAACTACAGCAAAGCATATCTTAAGACTGTTTTTCCTTTTGGAAACAAAAAAAAAATAAAAGTCACACAAGCCTTACTGGGTTCAGAAGACAATTCCAGGTGCAATGTATCATGACATATCAATCTTAGATAATATAATAAGATACTGTCAGGAGTCTTTATGATTAATATTGCTCTTGGTCATGAAAGTTGTCTCAGTGGCTACAAGGTCATTCAGCCATGCATAGACTGTCTTTGCCTAATTCTCAATGTAGTTTGCACTGCAAGCCAAGGTCAGAAGCACATGAGAGTGGAAACACTACAGCCTGAATATTGCATTGAGCATTTAATCTCACAGTAGGCTTAGGCTTTCAATATGCATTTGGGTTGGGCACAAATAAGCTTAATATATTTGTGCTCAATTCATGAGGAGATCTCCCAAGCTTGGCTCTTCCTGAGCACCGTGAATGGTTTGAACCTTAGTTATAGCTAGGCTAGTATTCAATGATTTCACTGTGGAATACATGGGTCATAGGTCTCTCATAGTCATATCTGATCTCTGGTCTATGCTTCTCTTAACATCACAGACAGAGCTCACAATTGCTGAGCACAATAGCAGTTATGTACCCCATTATTTAAGTGAATAATAGGTGCAGAGGTGGCCCAAAATTCTTCTGAAATGTGCTGCAAAATTACAAAGGGAACATGCAAAACACTTCTGATGATACACAAATGGAAAATCCATCTTACTTGTGGAGTTGAATCTACCAAAATCAGCATCAATTGCAGGGTAATACCATAAGATGTATCAGTGTCTGTAATAATCTATTTCTGGAAGCCACATCACTGCAAACCATTTGTATGTTAGACTCATAAGTTACTTGTGGATTTAAAAGATGTTATTCTCATTAATGATACATAAGTAACATGAGTCAAGACATTGCTTGTCACTTTAGTAGATGAGAAGTCAGTGGCTGGCCTGAGTTATGGTGTCTTCAGGGGATGTACCGGAGAGTACTTAGTGAACTGCAAAAAGTAGCCGTCAGCTCTGACCAATCCAGATGCTCTTGTTTTACACATAGACATACATTTTTAAAATAAAATCAAAGCCTGATAGCTAAAGGTACCAAATCTTTTACTTTATCTTTCATCAACTGCTTCTAAAGCACAGCAACAGCAAAAAATACTGGGATAATATGGTCAAGGGGGTGACTGAGGGTTTCTAAGCATCAATGGAAACACTTCTACTGACTTCACTAATGCCGAAATTGAACCCAAATTATTTTCATTTTTCCAGTTTAAAACCTCAAGCTAATTCCTGAAACAATGTACCTTGTGTTTCACCAGGAAAAACAATAGTGTCTGTGGACAGGAAAATTGGTATTTTATTAGAAAACCAATAAATAGTGCATGGATGTTGTGTCATTCATTTAAAATTCTTATAGAATTAAACATTGATGCTTCCTGTAATTTATATACTTTTGCTGTTCTCCTCTGGAGGTAATAACAGGGCAATAAATATATCTCAGTTCTGTGCATGTGCATGTATAAAAAATGATGATAAAAAGTCTTTAATTTAGGTTTATTTACAAAATTTTACTACATAGAAGTTGTCTATAGTTATATACAGTTTAGAATTAAGACTACTATATCTTGCCAAAGGAAAACAATTTTTTCTTCTATTGTTTGAGCAGACTTTTTTCCTGCCCTTCTTTAACATTTCAGAATATAAGTTGATTAGGAATGTTCTGAATTGATGGAGACATTCTGTTTTGCTCTTAAAATTTAGCTCTTAAAGTACATTTCCTTTTACAAGCTTTTGATATATTTGTGGCTGCTTTTCTGTTACTGAATATAAATAATGTCTGAGCACTGGATTGACGAATATTTATCTACAATAAAAACTAATGTATTAATTATTTCAGTAGACAAGTGTTAGCATAAAAGCTGGGCTTATACAACATAGTAGGCATCACAGCAAAAATCATAAATGCTGTAGTTCCGTTTAGTTTGACAATGGCAGGTAATAGACTATCATTTCTGTTCTCTTAGCTACTGTATCCTTTTCTTTCCGTCATTCTTTATTGTTATTATCACACTTACTTCAGCATTCTTATATCAGCAGCATTTAGTGACATTATGACAACATGGCTCAGAAAGGCTGAACTTTTAATTGTGATGAGAAATAAGTTAGCTTAATTATTCTGTGTGAGTAGAAAAGATGTGGTTTGTTCTTCTTCCTAAGTCCTTCCTTCCTAATCGCAATTCAACACCCTCTTTAAGCATTGCTATGTATGAAGTTCATGCTGCTAGACAAATAAATTCTTTGGAAAAATGCACATTTTTATTTGGAAATAATGCCATCTCTTTGTTAGATTTGCAGCAATCCTATTTTGCCTCTACTGTTTTTAAGTCGAAAATGAAAAATTATTGAGAAGATGTTTGTGCATCATATTGTGCTGAATGGTATGTAGGTCAGCATGCTGCACCATAGCAGATAAGGCACAGTGAACAAGTGTTCTATGTACTTACAAGCAAATATCAGTCATAATAGAAGTAGACAGATCTACAAGAGCGTTTTGGCTTAGGAAATGTTTCTTGTCATTAGCATTTAAAAAAAGCTATGAGATTCAGGCCTATCAGCACCGATTCACAGCAAAGCCTGGCTTGCACAGGTTGTTATCTGTTCAGTACAGAGGTGCAGCTGGTTAGCAAATGGATTTGCAGATTTTTATTTTTTTTTTTTTTAGCAGGGATGAGTAAAAAGGCAAAGAATCAGGTACTTACAACCCATTCAGAATGTAACAATTTTGTTTGTGTTATAAACCAAACCTTCTGTTTTTTGCAAACTGCATTATTTTTAGAAACAGAACCAAGAAAAAATGGCTGATTTAGAAAAAAAAAATCTTTATTCATATTCCAGTTTCCCTAAGGGCTCCAATATCCATGAAGTAATACCAGCAAAGGGAGCAATGAAGACTGCAGACTTCGATGATTCAGTTTACGATGCTGCTTTATTGTGTTAGCAGTCAAGTCAAAAGGCAATATCTAATATTTTTAATTTTTTATCTCTTCCTCTATGTGTTCTCAGAAATGTGAAGGGGAAAATATGTGACTGATTCCTTAATGCTTTGGCTGAAGATTAGGATAATTTTTATTTCACGTGGAAGTGGAATCATTCCTCATGAAGATAATAATCAGGGCTGATACTGCAAGTAGCTCTGATTCAGGTATGGCTACTGATTAAGTGGCCATACCTGAATTGTAGGGTGCTGTTCTGCACAGCTTATTGCAAGGTGGTAGGAATAGGTTTCCTCTTTAAGGAGAAATGAGACTGATTATCAGGTACGTGAATGTTCTTCTTATATGGCAGAGGAAAAGGCTATAGATTGAATTAAAATAGCCCTCTGAGAAACCTTCCCCAGCCAAGGTGGGGCTGCTGAAAGGACTGTGTGGGTCTGTGTCCTCTGCCAGCCCTGCATGTAGAGGGAATGACCACCACACAGTGCCCCAGCGAGGACCACAGCTTCTGCCTGAGCTTCCACACAAGCTTGAAATGACTTTAAGATGGTTTTGGACCTGCCTGCCTCCAGTGGTGCATGAACTTAAGGAAAATGGCTGTACTCGGAAAAAAATACATGGTTACAGCCAACATCTTTTCTTCATGGTTCTTGACTTATTTGGAAACAGGCTTCAGATATAGCTCCTGCTTTATTTTTAACAGCATCAGTATTCATGGAAAGGAGGATGGGATGGTAGCACACCTGAAAATAGGAGAGCTGGATCAGTCTTTCAGTCAATGTGCATGTGAGCTTCATCGGACACCTGCTGCCGGAACATGACAGCTTTCCACACGGAACCTGTCAGTAAAGACGGCAACCAAACAAAGAAATGACAGCACAAGAGCTCAAACAACCCAAACAGTAAGCAGAAGTGGGGCAAGCAAGATCCTGGGCTTCTGCAATGTGTTTTGACCTGGGCTTCCTCAGTGTGTTTTTATCAAGTGACCAAATTGCTGCAGATTTTAGAACAGTGTTAAAAGTATTCCTACTATGTATGAACCAAACATTAGCATTTTACAAACTCCAGTCTTGGACAGTGTCCAAATACGAAGGTACTAGAAACATGTACATTAAGCAGAACATTGCCAAGTCCCTGCAAATGGAGAACCAAAGCTTAGAATGAAAGGAATAAATAATGGTGAGCAAGTATGAACGAAAGAATTTGATTGAATATGCAAGGACTATACAAGTGCTGAAACTATAAGGTGAAGTATGCAGTAAATATTTATATTTCTGAATTGGAAAAGGGGAAGAAAAGATATTTATGGCTGGAAAAGTGAGAACAGAAAGGAATCAGAAGTAAAGTGCCATGGAAAGTAGTGCAGTTAAATATTTAGGTTTTGATTTCGCACGGAGAAGTACTAAAACTAGAAAATAAATGCACCAGGTGAATTTAATTTAGCACAAAGTATGTTGTTGCAGTTCTGCTTTTTAGGATACTGCTGTCTTATTCAATGTATTTTGAATGTGAATCCAGTGGCTCACTAAGTGTGAATCTCCTGACAATATTTTCAGGTAAGAGTAGAAACAAGAGAAGAGCCTTTCCAAATTAAGTTACTTATAGTACCAGTGTTCTGTGAAATTAGCTCAAATTTGCCAAGTCAAAATTATTTCCTGCATTTCCTGGTCTAAATTCAGCTCACCGAGTTTAATGGGCATTCTGTGGGTGTAACAGAGAGCAACATTTGGCTCAGGAGCTACAAAGAGAAACATCTCCAACATTATTTTCTTACCTTAGTATCATACATTCAGCATCTTACCGTTGGCTATTATAGCAGATCTCTACTAGTCCTTACTTTGCCATTGACTGTCATAGGAAAGAATGTATAGAAAGGTAAGACATATGTAAGCTATAACATTGATAAGGTTCTCACACTTGTTCATGGAAGTTGAGCAAGATACCCTGGCTTTTACACGTGTTCATTAACAATGTATGATCTGGTGGACAGAGGGAGGTGAGGGAAATCTATAGGTTTTTTTTTGAGATGAGTATCCTACAATATAATAATCGTTAATGCATAAAAATATGGGAATCTCTGTGCAGTGAATTCAAAATTTACTTTGCTATTGTTTTAATGTATTTTTTTCAATATTTAGCTCTTTAAAGATTTCATAAATTATTATTTTAATGTCACCTTAACAAAGTTTAACTGCCGGCAGAAAGTAGATTCCTTTACCCTGAAAAAGCCAAAGTAAGAAGCTATGTTTTTCTCAGACTGGATGAAGTTTAAAAATAAGAGTGCAAAGATACTGAATCAGCTCAATAGAAACGTGAAGATGTAGTGCAGATGACCTGGGCGTGAATATGACCTTCAGAGAGTTTCCAAGTGAGTTTTTCTCCATAAATATAGCATATCCTTTCCATTTGCCACCAGCTGTCTAAGCGAGTGACAGCATTTAGCAGCCTGGGAGGTAGGCTGGACTTTGCATGCAGAAACACGAAATTGCACACACACAAGGGGAACCTTGCTTCAATGACAGTGTATTTATATCAATTCATTAAATTATGAATGTAATTCTGTGCTAAGACACAATTTCAAGGGATATATTAGGAAATGAAACCCACTTGAAGGCCAATTTATAGATCTAATAATAATTATTAATAGTAATGTAGATATATTTGATTGTGCATATAAATTAATATATAATATAATATTTCAATGGAAAATCAAGGATGACTTTCTGGAAGTCAGTGAGAACTCTCATGCACTACGTTGGTGTGGATTTTACCTAGTGAAGTTGCCATTTAAGCCAAAATTGCTGTCTGTACTTAATGTGCCAAATTCAATGTAATTCTTTGTCTCTTTGCCTAAGTTTGACATTTTCTAATTGTTGTGGAAAAACATGGCTGAGGCACACTAGAAGGTAGTTCAGTTGTAAGATCTTGCATTAATCAAAGGTCACACTGATGACATCTATTACCTACGTATAACCTTAGTCAGAGACATGACCAAAAATCACTGCTAAGCTCAGAGGGTGACTTAATGAAACATCACTTTGCTCACACTGTAAATGGGTCCCATCTGTAAAATGAGTCCCACCCTGGGGAAACAGCAACATCAGCTGAAGACTCAGGGTGGATTTGTAGAGCACTGGCCGTGTAGACAGTGTGGCATGAAGAGTGGCCAACAGCAGCACGTGGCCCAGGAAGCTGCTTGTGGTTAGCTCATGAGTCTGTCCACTTTGGAAGGCTTCCAGGCACCATTGCCACTCTAGCAATGGTGAAATGAGAGAATATCTGCAAGGGACAAATATTCATTGCTTTGACAGCTGCTACTTGAAAAGAACATCTACTGGTCTACAGAGGTAGAGTGAGGTGGGTACAGAAATAAAGCAGGCAGAGACAGCCTCCCTGGGGAAAATAGACAGCTGAATAGCTCACCATGTCTCTGTCTCTTAGGACCAAGTACTTCAGTGACAGTGTGGTCAAACTTGTTATTGAGCCCACTTCAAATCTCAGATATGCTCTGACCACACCGCCCAGGTCTTGGAAGGGGCTATGAGAACAAAGACCTTAGGCCCACTGTAGGAGAGGATCTGTTTCGAGACCATCTCTAAGAACCTGAAAGTGCACAAGTCCACAGGACATGATGAAATCCATCCATGAGTCCTGAAGGAGCTAGCAAATGAAGCTGCTAAGTCACTGTCCATTATATCTGAAAAATCTTGGCAGTCAGGTGAAGTTCCCAATTACTGGAAAAGGGAAATATAACCCCCATTTTCAAGAAGGGGAAAATAGATGAGCTGGGGAACTACAGAGCAGTCAGCCTCACCTCTGTGCCTGACAAAATCTTGGAGCAGATTCTCCTGGAAGGCATGCTGAGGCACATGAAAAACAACAAGGTGCTTGGTGACAGCCAGCATGGCTTCAGTAAGGGGAAATCCTGCCTGACCAATTTGGTGGCCTTCTATGATGGGGCTACTGAATTGATGCACAGGGGTAGAGCAGTTAATGTCATCTACCTGGACTTGTGCAAAGTGTTTGACACAGCCTGTCATGGGTTCAGCAGCAACAGTCATTTTTCTCTTTTTCATAATAGCTGGTGCAGCACTGTGTGTTTGATTTTCGGCTTGGGAACAGCACTGATAACGCCAGTGTTTATAGTTGTGGCTTAGAATGTTTAGGCAGACCAAGGACTTCCTGAGTTTCATGCTCTGCCAGGGAGGAGGGGAAGCCAGGAGGAAGCAGAGACAGGACACCTGACCCAAACTGACCAAAGCGGTATTCCATACCACAGCACGTCATGTCCAGGGTGTAAAAACGGAGAGCAGAGACCCGGAAGGGGGGACGGACGGACAGACAACACTGCATGGTTGGACTTGGCATGAGGTGTTGTGGGTGCACTGCGTGGCCAGGATTGATATCAGGTGATGGGGAGCACTGCTTAGTCAGGCTGGGTGGAAATGAGTTGGTGAGCTCTTGTATACTTTCCTTGTATTTGCCTTGTCATTATTACTGGCAGTAGCAGTAATGATTTGTGTTATACCTTAGTTACTAAACTGTTCTTATTTCAACCTGTGGAAGTTGCATTCGTTTGATTCTCCTCCCCATATCCCCGGGACTGGGGAAGAAAGAGAGGGGAGTGACTGAGAGAGCGACTGCATGAGTATGAGGGGCTTAAACCATGACACTGTCTCACATGACATCCTTGTCTCTAAGTTGGAGAGTCATCAATTTGATAGGAGGACCACTCGGTGGATAAAGAACTGACTGGATGGCAGCACGAAAAAAGTTGTGCTCGGTGGCTCAATGTCCAGCTAGAGACCAGTAATGAGTGGTATCCCTCAGGGATCGGTGTTGGGACCAATCTTATTCAACATCTTTGTCAGTGACATGGACAGTGGCATTGAGTGCGCCCTCAGCAACTTTGCTGATGACACCAAGCTGTGTGGTTTGGTTGATACATTGGGTGAAGGAATGCCATCCAGAGGGACCTTGACACGCTTGTGAGGTGGGCTGATGCCAACCTCATGAAGTTTAACCATGCC
>JASSUY010038256.1:0-61718 GCA_032466535.1 Forpus xanthops | reverse complement strand
GGCAGGCAGGGCCGCCGGCGGCACCATGAGCACCGGCATGCGGTACAAGAGCAAGCTGGTCAACCCAGGTGAGGCGCTGGGGACGCGCGGCCGCTCCGCCCCGCGGTCCATCGCATCCCTCGCGCCTCACTCTTTCTTCTTTTCTCTCCCCGGTGCTGGCTCCTGCCTCTGGCATCCCGCCCTCCTCGCTGTGCTCCGCAGAGGAGAAGCAGGTAGGTGGTGGGTCCGCGGCGTGGTGCAGCAGGGGCTGAGCTAGCCCGCTTTGCTGCGGCAGCGGGTGGTGTCCTGCTACCTGGGGACGGCAACATTCCCGCCTGGCGCTGGGCATGGTGGCCCTGTTTTAGCTGGATTCATCCGGGAAATGGGTGCTTTGCCTGCTCCATCTCCCTGCGTTTTGGGTTGGGTTCCTTTTTTTGCGGTGCCTTTGGGTGTGTCGAGTAGGTTCGGATGGAGAAAGGCAGCGCAGGGGCTGGCAGAGGCATTTCAGCATTAGGAGCACGTCGCCCCATCACAACCTCTTCCCTCCGCAGCGCAGATGCGCAGACACAGACCCGGTCCTGCTGCTCTCCACTCCTGACTGGTGTGGCAGATCACCTCGCAGGCAGCCGCGGTTTGGGCGTTAGGGCACATCTGTTTTGCTTTGCAAAGCAAACAGCTGTTTGCCTTTGAGTCTCGGAGAAAGAGGCGGAGTGATGCAATCAGATGACATCGGCAAGGGTTTTTGTGTTTTTTTTTGGTTTTTTTTTTTTTTTGTCCTTTATTTGGTATTTGGAGAGATTTAGAGTGTTTGAGAGGAAGAGGAATCCTTCTCTTCCTGAGCTTGAATGTCTAGGTGTAAGGGGTTACTAGCAGAGTCCCATGTGTTCCTTAGCGCCATCACCGTGATGCAGGCAATGTCTGCTGTGTATAAAAGAGCTTTTCTGCCTCACAAAGGTGGGGATGGAGATGGTGATTAATACAACAAGGCAATGCATCGAGTCCCTGCAGTGGGAAGAAGTCCACCCATCCATTCGCAGCCTGGCTTGGACTTGCCTTTGAGCCTAATCTTTCTTTAAGGCTCTAATTCCATATGCAGCAGACACCTACCAAGACAGTGGTACTGCACAACCATTCTGGACCAAAGAAAAGCAAACTGATGGTGTAGTAGCTTGGGCATTCACCTGGTTACTGCAGATTTAATTTCCCTATATAATGCAGACTCGGGCATTGAGAAAAAACACTGGGGTATTTTGTGAGCTGCTGATTGCAGGGGTGTGATGAACAAAGTAAATCCAGGGGTAATAGGAGAATTGGGTCATTGGGTGCATTACTCCCAAGCTACTTAAAGTTTTGGTAGGATTTTGTTTGTGTTTGGTAGGTATTTGTGAGTGTTGCTATTAATTCTTGTTATTTCTGAAGGAAAACAATCTAGAATGTCTTCTGAAATTGTAGTAAATTCAATGTAAGCTGTGACCTGGAGGGGAGCTTTGTGACCCTCCTGCCCAAAAGAACCACAACAAAACCACATGCTGTTCTTTAGTTAATTTGTTTTTAAATAAAGAGGGGAGCAGGCTATGTATAAAGCTCCTTTCTGCTCATTCCCCAGGGGAAGAAACGGGGCAGAGATCAGAGTAGTCTGTTGTAGATATTATCATAATTCCTGAGGGCCTTTGTCACACTGCATAGACAAGAGTGAGCTGGAGTCAGTACCCCAAAGAGTGTGTTCTGGGGCAGAGGAGGTCTCTCCTCAAATTGTGCAGGTGTATGCCTGTGTCTTACCCCTGGAGCATAGAATAGGTCTTGCATGACAGAGCACAGTGCATTATGAATTTGTGCCAGCCATGGACAGTGGAGGGAAACCAAGCTGTGAATACAAAGCAATATGTTAAAATTAAAGTGAGCACACAAAACCACAAATGATTTTCCTTTAGCATCCTTTGAGAGCAGGACTTTTCTTCTTGTGCCACCTTGTTCCAGTTCCCTGACACCTGGCAGCAGGTAACAGTTTAAGAGGTTTGCTAAAAGCTGTGATTCTTACCTGATCTGCTTTTTCAAAATTCATTATAAAAGCTGCTTTTTATAAGCAGTTGGGAAATGGAGTGAGCTTCTGAGAGGGCAGTACAATAGAGTGCACGTGAGTAGAGCAGCCTTCAGTAAAATCTTAATTTGGACTTACTGAGTCCAAAAATAGAACAATGTGGTGTCTAAGAATGTGTCTTTAACTTCCCGTGTAGCATAGAGCTGATACATTTGTCTAGTTCCAGAGGACTCTGGTTTGCAGGTTGGGCTTGTAATTTCTATGATTATTGAAGGAAAAAATAATGGTAGATTCTCCCCTTCTCTGATTTCCAAGGAATGGCCTCTTAACTGGGGTGTTTGGTACTGAACTCGTGCTGTTGATGTCAGTGGAGGCTTGATGCTGGTCTCTGTGCACACAGCTTTCCAAGAGGAGGGGTTGTGGTTTAAGACCTGGGACTTGGGAGAAACAGTTTGGTCTGTAGCTCTACAGCAGGATGCCTGGTAAGATCAAGCTCCTCAATCTCATCTATACTTTGGTTCAGTACCTCTCAGAGGGATGATTTCTCTCCTGGCAATTTATTTACCACTGGAGTGCTGAGAGGGATTCTTGTGGTGAAACTGGGTAGGCAAATGATGAAACAGTGAGTAATGTTCCATGTGCAGAAGAGCAGGCCCCGTGTAAGAGAGACCTAGCAATTTGTCAAAAGAGCATTGACTTGAGAACCCAACAGGACAAGTGCAGTGGATGGATGCTCTGCCAAAGCCCGAGGTGTTGCTGTGGGAGGAGTACAGGTGAAACCTCCCAAATACCCAGTTAAACTGGAGTCTCCTGGCACACTCCTGCAGAACATGCCTCCTAGCTCGTGTTGTTGGCGTGCGTTTGTTTGGGGTGTTACCTTGCTCCATCTCTGAAGCTGGATCCTGCTCATTCAGGCCTGTGTTTCTAATGTACTTTGAAGTCATTGTTTCTTTTTAAATCAGGAGGATGGGAACCTCTCCTTCCCAAGTTGATCTCTCCCCACCCCATCAACTTGCAAAGTTGTTTGGGTGTGGGAGCAGAGACTATCTGGTGAATCCAGTTCTTTCAGTGGGTCTGAAATTACAGGGCTGTGCCTTTTGCATTTAGCTTGGTCCTTTTTTTCTCCTTAAGCATATTTTGAAGTGGTCTGCTTGCCATTAAAAATATATATAGGGTGCTGCATATAGAGAAGATGCTGTGCAGAAGGTAACTTGTCTGGAGGAATGGTTTTGGTGTGAGTCATTGGGAGGCACTGAGAATTCCTGAATTTAATACTTTTGTGTTTCAGGTTTTGAGAATCTGGTGTTTGTATCTTAAAAAATTATATTCACACTCCGTTGCTTTTTTCTTAGAAAAAAAAAGAGAGAAGCAGAGATTTCCATTGGTCCTGGAACAGTAGATATTACAACAGCAGAGATGTCTTCCATCTAAAATAATAATCATACCAACATAGTGCATCATTTTAGGGTCAACCTTTAACCACAGCCTTGCCTTGCAGAGGACATTGGCTGATGAAAATCCCCCAGTTCCCTGTCAGTGTGTGCTGAACCACCTTCTCCTTTTCTCTGCTGTGCTTATGGAGAGATGAGCCCAGGTGGGAGAAAGTGTGGCCCCTGAAAAAGCTATGTACTGCAGTGCAGAGGTACCACCCTTGACCCACTGAGGACAGCTCCAGTGCAGGTAGTTGCTGATGACAATGAGCAGATTAAGGGGAGGGAGGAGTGGTGATTCCTGTGTCTTGAGCTGGTTGAGGATGACCATAACATCACCTTTGATTTCTCTGGTGAAAATTGGTTAGCTTAGTTTTGTGAAATGTGATGAAAAGTATCATGTAAATTGAGGTTCCTTTGTACAGCAATTGTACAACAAAGACCAGAAGTAGAGCGTGGCCTTGCAGAATTCCCTCACAGTCTGTGCTAAAGCAGCTTGGAGAATCCATACCTCCATTATATGTGGCATTGCCATCTTTCACCTAAGTATGTTCTTTACAGTGGCAGCTCTTGTAATCTTGTGATTAGAGGAAAGTTCTGCGCAAGGAAGAAGAAAAGCATGAAACCTGGCAGGTGAGCAGAGTACCACTGACTCTTCATTCTCTCAGAGTTAAAACCACTTGCTTTATAGTTGTGATTCCTTGACTCATTGGGAGTGGCAATATGGAGCTGTGTTCCTGTGCTGTCTGCCTTACTCTGTATCAGTGCAAACAGGGTGGTTTTTGCTCAGATAAAACAAAATGATGTTTGCAGCTGGCGAGTGGGATATTTCACCACAGCTGGATAGTCTCTCAGTGTGTCATAGATCGCCCTGGTGAGGCTGTTTCTTTTTGACTCCCCATGTCAATGTCTCTTCCAACCTCTGTTTTCCAACCCTGGTCTTACATCCTGACTACCAAGATGCGCCTGCCAGAAAGGGAGTAGCAAATTAGTCTCAGACTCTGGAGGTAAATACTGGAAATAGTCTTACAGCAGCACATCTCTGTTTGTCTTTCTGATGTCCCAGTGTATCTTGGCCAGATGCAGCGCAGGAGTGGAAGCTTTTACTTTTCTGTAAAAAGCCTTGTGTGGTTCATTAATTTTTTTTGGCCTATTTCAAAGAACAAACGTTGGTCTTTCACCCTCCACACTGGGCAAAGGCTCAGTGCTCAGAGCAGTGTGTCAGGAGCTGGGTGGGACTGCAGCAGGTCAAGAGGTTCAGTCCAGCCTGTCCTTCTGCTATGCATCTGTCTAAACAGTCCTGCTGCAGGAGGCCCCTGTGTTGCACAAATGGGGTGTTCTGGGCTGCGGAGGGAAGTCCATCCTGGGTACTTTGACTTCTTTCCTCCCCCCTTGTCTGTTTGGCTTCTTGGAAAAGGACTGTAAAAAGCGGTTAGCACATGAACTGCGTGGTGAAATAGAACTGCTGGAGAGCTAGGCGCAGAACCTGCCTCCTGCTGCTGCTGCTGTCTCTCTTCAATTATTTATGCTCCAAATGGATAAATGGTTATTAGCGCAGGGCAGGGGTTCAGCCTTCTCAGTGCAAGTAGAAATCTGCAGTTTATGAAAAGGGGGAAGTAAGTGTTTCCTGCACAGGGATTTCTGTCCCTTGAATTTCCACAAACTGCTCAGCTACTTGTGCGTGAGTCCAAAATTCCACTGCTTTTGCATGAATGGCATAGGGCTGTTTTGGGTACGTTGGCCAAGTGCATGAGTGTAACATGTGGCCTGATCCTTGCTAATGCTAATGAAGTAGGAGCAGGTTTTATTTAACCCCAAGAGATGCTTGTGACACTTGCTCAGCTGCTGCGTTGCAGCAGCTGGGACATTACAAAAGGCAGCTCACAGTTGCAGAGGTGACAGTGTTGCTGTCATCTGAATGAAGGAGAGATAGTCACTGAATGTTTTTAGTTTCCAAAGTCAAGGAGTCTCTTATAACTGCTTAACACTCTCAAAATGATACTGGCTTCATGATGATGCTATTCTTCAGTCAACTGTTTTAGCAATAAACCAAGGGGGTATGATAGGTCCCTCCAAAAGCTGAGGAAAGGCAAGTCTAGAGAGAGAAACATCTGTTAAGGTTCAGTGCCTTCTAGAACCCGTATTGCTTACCCTCAGTTTCAGTCTAAGTTGCTGTTCATTAAATACCCATTAAATGGACCTCTTGGAAATCCAGGGAACAGTCCACCTTCAGCCAACAGGTTGCTTCCTGTGCCAGACCAGGTTGAGTATCTGCTGTGTATCTTTAGAGCTTTGCCAAGTTAGTTTTAAGTGTTCAGTCCAAACGGTTTTCCTGGCAGTTTTGGGACACACTGCCCACAGCAGTTTCCTATAACCATGCTGCAGCTACTGCTCATATGTGCACAATCTAAGTCTGGAGAGCTCTGTGCCATCTTCAGTACTTCAGGCACTTCTTGTTGAGATACCTCTTTGATAAACCAGTAGGGTTCCTCTCACATTGTTTCTGTTCAAGTTCAAGTGGCTTCTCTGTTACTTTTTTCCTGGAGAGCAGAGCATGAACTGGAAGGCACCTTCTTTGCTTACCTGCAGAGTTTTCTGCCTCACCAACACTAATGCTTTGTCCCCCCAAGGCAGATTTCCCTGGGACAGTGAAACCGCACAGAAAATCCTCTAATACTCGTGAAAGAAACATGTGGCCTTTCTAATACATTGTGTGATTTCAGATTTTTGTGAAGCATTTACAAGTTGTTTCATAGCATTCTGGAGTAATTCTCATATGGGCTGGATTTGATCTGTGTGTGTGCGCGTGTATGTCTACAGTGTGGTTAGCCACGAAGCACAGGGAAAAATGTTTGTCTGCTGTTACACATTCCTTTTCTCGCAGAGAATTGTCCCTGGAGCTGTGAAGAGGTTTGCAGTCATCTTGTTCCCACAAGAGTGCTCAGGAGCTGGATTTGTGTGTGAAGCACCAGAAAAGCTGGGACCAGATCCCAGAATGCATATTCCTCATCAGTATATGTGTTGCTGTTCATCCACTGCTTGGAATCACAGGAATACTGTTTAAAGTGAATAGGGGAAGGTGTCACTGAGTGTGCTGAAGAGAAGGGTTTATATGTGCAATGCTACCTATAGGGGCTGGGCTGCAGAAAGTGGAAGGGATCAGTTGCTCCCAGCTGACGTCCAATCCTTTGTGTTTTGGGAGCTGAATGGGTTAGTATTCCTAATTCCTTCTCTCCTCTGTGAATGTACTTCCTGTGCATTAATTGAAATTTATTACAGCCTGTTAACATTCCACTCTAGACTGCTGTACCCTCCCTTGGCCTGTCAGTCCCAGCTCTATCCCATGTGGCATCGCCTCCATGCGCTGGAGATGACTGTGAGAAGAGCATACTGGAGGGCTGCAGGGACAGGCTTGCTAATGAGAAAAGCCTGGCTAAGTGTTGATCAGGAGCTGAAGAGGAAGTGAAACCCTGCACAAGCATCTGGGAGGATGTAATGCCAAGAGGGGAAGGAGAATTGTTTAGTTCCTGGCTTTGGTACAACTGTTCACTCCTGAAGTCAAAAGAAAAAGAAATAACATAGAGAAGTTGAGGCTGAAGTTCAGCTCTAGAAGAGGGATGTACCTATGCTGTGCAGGGCAGTACAGTGCAGGGATGCTCAAGATGACAGAAACCTCTCTGAGTACAGCAGTGCAGCCTTCAGATTGCACCAGCCTGGTGCCATGCTACAGCAGTGAGGCTTGAGGGAAGCTTAGAAGTGCAGTGTACAGGAGGATCTCAGGCTGTGTGGTTCATGCTAGCTCAGGATGGTGGATGGGGGGTGAGCCAGTGCAGTTGTAAAGTCAGAGATGAGAAGCCCTCTAAGTTAATAGAATTAACTCATTTTTTTCACTCATCTCTTAAATTTGTGCTATTTTCTGCACAGTGGCACTGACTGACAGAAGTAACAGCCATTGCAAGGACTGCAGTGCTCACCCTGAAGTTGGCTGATGGAGGGAGAGGAGCAGCATGGTGATAGATCTGTTCCCATGTGCCACTGTGGCGGCTGTACTGTGCGTCTGCTCGGAGCCAAGGAGCAGGAGAACTGAGGTCCTGCATTTGCCAGCTTTGTTCAGCTCAGCTCTTTGCTCTTCCTGGGAACTTTGGGAGTGCCCTGTTTGTTTTGAAGCTTGTTATCAAGTGTGTCCAGGGTGTGTGTATGGAGCTGGGATGGTCTCTGCCTGACCCCACCCGGGGCAGCCGGTGCTGTTCTCCCAGAATGACTCCTGGCAGGGAACTGGGAGCTGGAGCACGGGCTGAGCAAATAAACCACAGGATCATGAGCATTAGCTCCTGGAGGCTGGCCATGGGGAGCGAGCCCGTCCCACTGACCTCTGGACATTCTCAGTGCAGAAGCAGGGCAGGGGGGGAAAAGAAAGATCCACTCAGCTTGTGGGGAAAAAAGGGCTCCAACCTTCTGCTGTCTGCAAGGCAAAGCCCATGGTGGTGAAGATGTGGTCAGGGCTCCAGTGACTCTCTTTTATTTTTCCTTGCAGACCCCTGGTGCTGGGAGCTGTGTGAATACACGTGAGAGTGCAGGCCAGGCCTTTTACTGCTTTAGTTTGTATTTCAATTACTTTTAAGATCACCTCCCACTTTGCTTTCGGCCTTTGTAATCTCTCCTGGCTGTTTCCTCAGTGTGGGAACTATTCTCATCCTGCCTGCCACACTGAGCTCATTCTTGCTGTGATATGTACACACATGAAGTCTTTTTAGATCCTGCAGTCTTACATCCACTTCTGTTTTTTAATAAATTACATACCACATTAATTATATATTCAGGTGAAATATGAGTCACCAAGGCATCTGCTGTCTGCCTGCCCTACATACATGGTCCCCTTGGCTGTGCTTTCTTTGTAGTTTAAAGCTCCCCCGGGTCTCCACATTGGGTATTAAGTGATGTGAAATCCTGGAAATGTACAGGCAGTATTGGAAAGGCCCATCTGGACCAATAGTAATTTCCCTCTGCCCAAGACCAGCCATAAAAAGTGTCAAGGAGCTTTATGGCTTTAGGATCCTGTAGATTCTCAGAGGTTCCTGCTGCTCAGCGAGTTGGTGCCAGCTGGGATCAAACAGTAGTGGAAAAAGCATCACAGCCTTCAGGAGCTGGTATTTGCAGTGGGCTGCATCAAGGCAGCAGGGGTTAAACTTCAAGTGATGCAGTTGTCTTGCAGCAAAGCCTTGCTGCTGTGATTGCACTGTGCTGAGATGAGGGAGAGTGTGTCATGAGGACAGCAGGGGAGCTGCTGTCTGAGGTGATCTCTCATCTCCCAGCAGTTGCACTCACAGTCCTGACTGTATAGACTGTTTCTGCGAAGCAGTGCCCTGAAGCCCTTCACTGGAGCACACAGAAGGGAAACCGCTTGTGTCTCACCCCTGAGATTAATGCCTTTGCTGTTTGTCTGCTTACTTTCAAGAGTTCTCCTCCCCTTGAAAGGAGCCCTTGGCAGAGGATGTATTTATGAGGGAAGTGGATATCAGGGAGGACAGTTATTTAACAGCGCTTTTACTGGGAAGTTAATCCAGGCACATGCTTGGGAAGGACTCCAGGTCCACTGAAGAGCTGAGCACTTCGGATCTGCTCTAGTCTGTGGGCTGCCACTTCAGAAGCTCAGACTAGGTGTACAGAGGTGAGAAAGTTGGAGGCATGTTTTCTGTGTACACCCCAGTACTGTCAGATTGATCTGTTTCGGGATCCTGCTAACCATCACCCTGCAGCAGGAGTGCGTCCTCTTGTCACTTGAGCAAGCCTCTCCTGAACTGCCCCACCACACTCAACTCACACTATGTTCATGGCATTTGACTTCACAGCAATTTAAATAAACCAGAAGTGACTGGATGGAGCCCAGAGTTCTTCTTCAGTGGCTGCTCTGTTTAGCCTGCTGGTGCTCAAACAGAAAGGCTTCATGCCATCTCATAGCTGTGTGATGGCATTATTTTCAGCAGCTCTCATTGATGTCAGTGAAAGCCTTTCTGTTTGAGGTGGTAGGGCTGGTCCTCAGCAGCTGCTCAGAGGTTCTGGCCAGTGCCAGGAGCTTTGCTGCCTAGTTTGAATGGCCAGTGTTATCTGAACATCTCCCTGATCCTCCTGTGGTCACACTGTCATGGGCAGGTGTTGGTCAATAGCAGATTTATTGTTCTTCTGGTAAATAAGCGATGGTGTTATTGGAGCTGTTCTTCATGTAGCAGCAGTGCAGTGAGTGCATGGAGTTGCTAACAAGGGATATAATGGGGCTTGTTACTCTGAAAGCTTAAAGAACCATCTTCTGTTTCTTTGCAAAGTGTGTGGAGGCTTCTTCATGTATCTTGCACTCAGACGTACTGTGGTACTGAAGAGTATCTCTGTGAGGTAGAGCTCACAGCACAGATGTGGACATTTTGGAGGACTTTGATTTTACCTATCATAGCATTAATGACAGTGAAAAGAAATGTCAGGGGGGATGAAACCACTGCTTTTACTTCCTCAGACACCCTGTGTATGCCAAGGGATAAGCTAATTTGTTGCTCCAGTAAATCTGTGTTTATTCCTAGGCACCTAAAGCTTGTCCCTTGGGGGTTGAAGGCTTTTCCTTCATGACAAATAAATATCTTTCTGATTTTTCAAAAAATTAAATGATTAGGGCATCCACCCACCTCTTGGCTGGCATCCTGCTGTAATGGGCCAGCATGTGTTTTCTCCAGCAAAAAGTAGATTCTGCTTCAAATTTGTAAGGCAATGGTTTAGAAATGAGCCTGAAAAGTAAAACTGATTTTGCCATGTACGGCAACATTACATCAGGAAGGAGTCCCATCAGAATTTCTTCAGGCTGGGCCATGAATTTGGCCTGACACTATAGATTTGATCATGTACAGTGGAAGTAGTGTGTTCCAGAGGTGTGCAGCTGAGGGAGCATGTTTCTTTCATGCACATAAAACCAGACCTCTGCTATCCTGGCACTGAGAGTTAGAAATCCTTACAACCTCCTTGAGCCTGGAAATAAGAAGGAAAAGAACTTGACCTCACATGGTCTGAGGGCACATGAGGCTATCATGAGCTGCAGGGACAGCCACATCAGGGACAGAACCACTTCTCTGGGTTAAGCTGCTTCATTCGGGCTTGGGGACTCAGAGCCTGCCACATCTGGCCAGTACAGTGTGACATTTAGCATGTCTGTGAGGGGATGGCATGTTTCTGACAGGCCTTGTGAGGGGAGTAGGGTGAGTTCCCACAGCAAACCATGACTAGAGAATAAGTCTCAGCAAATAAACAACAAGAGATGTTTGGCCTGGCACGTCAGAGCCCAAGAAAATCCCTTCATGCTCTGCAAGTGACATTGGTTCTGGGATTTGCTTGGAGATGGTTATCCTTGGATTCTTAAGAAATACAAAGGCTTGACTTGATGCTGTACTGCAAGTCCCAAGGGCTGTTCATGGGTGTCTAATCTGATTTTGCACCCCGTTCTTGTTAAAGGGCTGTGAATAACAAGTGATGTTGCATGAGGGTGCTGGCTACCTGCTAACCTATTGACTGAGCTCAGAGTTCCTTGTCCTGTCATGCTTTTCCATCTACCTGTGTGGCTGTTTCCATTCCCTTTGGGTTGACTTTAAGGAAAAAACAATCCACCAAATGCCGTTTTTCCACTCCATTGCTTCAGGTTCTTTCCACCATTAGATATTACTGCTCCTTGTGTATCCAACAGTGTTTACAGTCAAATTACCTTGTCTTGTCTAATATCTTCTTTAGGACAGTTTCAGTGCTCTGAATTCCAAAATCCATTATAATCATTTCAAAGGAGACATTTTCACGAAGTCTGTTCTTCCAGTGCCTGCAGTGTTAACATCTCCCACCCTCTGCTGCATGCACTTCACTATCCTTGTTAAATTCAGGTGGAACCCAGAAAGAAATAGATGAAATCAGCAAAAAAAAAAACCAAAACTGTAAGAGAGAAGTTTACAACTACCTGTTCCTTTAGCTCAGGACTGTATTTATGAGTTGCTGTTAACAGTTTTGTTACAGGGCAGGTAGAGATTATATTGATGACTCTGATTTGATAAACTTTATAGTGGAAATCAATGCTGAAATGGCAGCAACACCAGCATCACAGCAATGTTACCTGCAAAGAACAGAAGTTATTGTTGAATTGAATTGTTGAATTGAAATTATTGTTCAGTTGAAGTATTGAACCCAATTTGTTCAGTGTTGAGCTGTGTCCCTGATGCACTGGCATCAGTTATTCAGCTTGGGGCACTAATCTTTTGTGGTTGCTTTGTCACTCAATTTTTCAGGGGAAAAATTATCTTAAGGTGGAAAGGGTTTGGGGAGGAGTGGGCAATATGAGTTAGAATGTGTGTCCTTTAATGACTCTCTGCAATATTTAGGGCTTTGGTCTCTGTTTTCAGCAGTGCAGTTGGATGCTAAGGTTTGTTTCTAAGGCTGTGATTTTTTTTGGTGAGGAGAGAGGAAAAATGGCACTCTTGAATCTGGTAGAAAACACCATCTCTGAGACTTTGTCAGAACAATACTAGTATTGCAGGTCACAATGGGTTGCCTGGTGTGGCTGCAGTATTTGATACTGAATTATCACTGATGAAATTTGCCAAAATGGCAGAGTTGGGTTGTAAACCCTGTGCCTTTATAGAAAGATCCTAACAGCAGCTCTGATGTTCTTGTTCCTAGTGCTAAGCTCAATGGATCCTTATGGCATAGTAGCAGGGTTATTGAGTGTTTGCATGATGATGATGTCTGTGAAGCCCTCCCTGAGCCACAGACCTGCAGTTTCACCTTGTGCCAGCCCAGAACCGTAGGCTGTTCCTGCCCCAAATGAATGGATCCTGCTTGCAATGTCTCTGAGTTTGTCGGCATATTCTGGATTAACCAAGGAGCTGACACATTCCTCTGGTCTGGGCTGGTGGTGTGGAGATGAAAGGCAATAGGATGAAACATCAGCTTTTCCACAAAGGCCATTATACAATTGGGTTATTTTAAAGGCAAATTTTTTAGGCAGTTTGCAATAATATGAACCGAGGCCCAGCTTTCTTTAAATACAGATGAAAGTGCCCAAGTGCTTTGAAACTGAGAGGGGGTAAGCACATCCTGTGTTTTTATAAAATTTAGCTCTGGTGAGCAGCCTTGCCACTGTTCTCCCCCTGCCATCACTCTGGCTGATATAAATTGCTGTGTAGCAAGAGCTCTTGCCATCTCCCATGGGCAGGCTCTGCAAAGGAATTTACACACCTGGTGCCAGGCTTACAGTTGCCTTTCATGTGCTGTGGTCCATGGATTAGGTCCAGGAAAGGGATTGGCAAAGGAAAATAACTGGGAAGATACTGTAGGAGGTAGGTTCCAGGCTGCTCTGAATGGCCCTTTCATCTTTGTCTCAAAAAAATCAGTGAGAACCATAGCTCTGTGGAAATGGCTTTGGGAGGCTCACAGCCATGCTCAGAAGTGACAGACCCATCCAACAGTTCGGTTTCTTTACTGGAATTGAAATTTCTACAATGCCGCTTCTTTTTTAGGGACTCTTATTTGGCAGAGATGCTCTATTGTGGATTAGTGTTCCTAACATCTCATCCCACCTTGCTGCTTTTGAGAACTGTCCTCTTTGGAAGTGGTTAAACTCCTCCTATGTGTATTTGGCAGCAGCTAGCTAGTGGGCAGTCACTGTTTATCACACTAGCTGTGCTGCTTTCTGCACCCTCTTAGTTTTCTTCTAGGGTGGGATTGTTTTTGTGCTCCACTTCAGTGCCCTGCACTTGGGGATGTGCTCTCAGGGAGCTGTTTGCAATCCATGCCCTGAATGACAAATCCAGGGCTGGAGAGCTAGGCTGTGCTTTACCCTCAGGCTGGATGCTTCTGCATCCCATGTGCCTGCCTCTGTTTCAGCTAGACTTGTCACAGCATGAGAAACTCATGCGGACTTTGCTATTGCACATCCTTTCTTACCTTTTGCAGTGTTGATAATCAAGGCCATCCTTGCTTGAGTGAACTCCTGTGCCCTGCTTTTTCTGGATGTGGCAGTGGGTGACAGGGCAGAGAATTTGAGAAGTGCAATGAAGAAGCTGTTTGCTATAGCAAGATGAACATCTGTATTGACTGGGCTCCTGCAGTCTGGATGTGGGTACTTTCACCTTTAAAATCCAATTCTGAGGCTCTTGCATAAACAGTGAAATAGGATCTGCTCCCAGGGGAGCAGTTTATATAGTTTAATCTAAGTATTACTGGAAAAGGAAAATACAGCCTTCGTCATCTCTAGCTCTGCCAGGGCATTAATGTCCTTGCGTCTGTGGAATTCCTTTGCATAGAGGAAGCCTGGTTTGCCTGGGAAGAGAAGGCATTTTTGAATTGGGCTACTTTCTGTTGCTTTTAATACATTAATGATTTCATAGCATCTCTTCTGTATCCTCAGAACTTGCTGTTCAGAATATTCGACAATCCTTAAGTGGATCTGTGTTTTGGAAAACATAGGGTGTGGTTTTGTGTGTTTATCTGTATCATATCTGTGTGCTCCTCAAATGCAGTACATCCTGATTCTTATTAAGCTGCCCTGACAGAAGCCTTTGCCTTCAGTCTGAATGGCTTTTAGTTTCAAAATGAGCAATTAAAACCAAAACCAAACCTAAGCAAATCAACAACAACGTTTAAGAAAACTGGGAGTGTTAGTGCATACCTGCTGTCACTTGCAGGATTATTAATGTCCAGTGGTTTGCAGATAAAATAGCTGTCCTCTCCTGCACACAAAGAGCAGCTGAGTACTGGAAAAGTGTGAAGCTATTTGGAACAAGAGTCTCCTACAGACAGGGTTGATGGGGGAATTTTTTGAGATACAGAGTGTGGCTCAGAGCTGTGCAGGGTGAAGAGCACAACCCTTCCTCTGTGCCTTCTCACCCAGCATCCTTTAGGAGTTGGCAGGCATCGTTGGCCCAGCTGGGCCGGGTGTGGATGCTCATAGTGAAGTTCCCCTCTGCTGTTTTAGAGGTGTTTAGTTCTCATTGCTGTTTTAGAGCTGAAGCCCAGGACATAACACCTCTGTATAGATGCATTCTGTCTGTTGGCATGATTTTTAGGGATGCATAGCAGCTACTTTGATGAAGGAGTGGCTCCACTCCTGTGTGAGTCAGTCATGCCACAAGTGAAGCTTCCCAGAAGCCTCTGAACCTCAAGAATCCCCTTAGCCCAAATGTTCAACTTCAGACCTGTTCCTTCTGTGTAGTGGTAGGTGTTTCTCAGGGCAGTGGGGTGTGCAGCACACCCTGCTCAGCTCATTGCTGTTGGAGCTCTCCTGTTGGGAGCTAGCAGGCACTGCCCTGTATGTCTGTGTCTTCTCATTTCTGACAAGGTAACCTGCTTGTTGGACATTTGCTTCCTCACTGAGTCCTCACTTTGACTTCTGCTGGCATCTTACCAACTTACAGGTGGGAAGCCAGAATGGGCAGAAAGCAGTTGGTGGGAATGCAGCCAGGTGGGAACAGCCTGCTGCTTCACCTACTGAAAATCATCTGTCCCACAGCTATTTATTCCTAGTCTGTGCTAAAGAGGAACCGCCTGTACACCCAGGTCTGCCCCTGATGCTTGGATCTGAGAAGTTCCTTCCCCTGGAGCTCACTGCTTCTGGAAGAGCTGAAGTTTTTGCTTTCATTGAGTTTTTTCTGTTTGGTACCCAGCACTGGCCTCTGGAAAAAGAGGCTTGGGAGCAAAGTACTCTCTAGGAGAAGCAGTCATGCTGTACTGCTGCCATTCAGCCCTAGGGGTGGCATGTGATCCAGAGAAACTAGCACAGGATTGGCAGTACACATACTCCTGAGCTCCATTCTTCCATGTACTTTAGGAAGTCCTGTAAGTATGTAGCATGTGATCCATAGCTGCACACTTAAGCATGCTCTGCCCCTTTCTTCTCTATCTGTTGCATTTGCAATAGCTCCCATTACCCCATGGTACTGAGAAGGTACCATGCCTGGTATTGCTTTGTCCAGTTGCTGCTGTAGCCCAAGTGAGGCCGAGGCCATGGGTGTGGGCTGCAGATGGACTTGGTCCAAACAGCATATGGATCACAGTAGCTATAATTGCTGACAAAATGGTCTCATCCAATGGCGGCCACTGCAGTGAGACTGGGAATTCTGGAAGAGACCCACAAAGACTCAGTGCCTTCCTGTGTAGAGCAAAGTCTGTGGTGAGGGGAAAAATCCCACGACCATGTAGGAGGGAGCTGTGTGGCAGTGATGTGTCTTGGCCGTTACTGCTTGAGGCACTGTTGGATACTGTGGTTGTTTAGTGCTTCCAAGAATGAGACACTGATTCATCTGTGGTCAGTGTGTTTTTAAAATTACGCTCCTAAGCTGTCAGCCTGGTTTCTTCTGGCCAAATGTGACCACCGCAAGGCTCTTTTCCTTAGGACTCCCCTGTGCTGGTGACCTGAATTTCCATCCTTCTTGCTCAGCCTTGCTCCTCAGGCATTGGGTTAAGTACTGCCTGATCCAGGTAGGAAAATCTTGCTGCTGCCTTGGCCAGTGTGGCCATTTGGACAGTGGAGAATGGGGCTGTTGTAGAAGCCACAAGCTTGTGGTGTTGGTGCTCAGTGCTGCATGGACAGGATCAGCTGCCAGTACAAACCATTTCCAACACTGCGTGGGGGAAAAGTTGGGCTACTGCAGTGCAGGCATTTGAAGGCCAGCAGTTGGAGCTGGGCACAAGGTGGAGTGGTGTGGCTGAGCTAGTCTGACAGCACCAAGCTCTGATTTCTTCCCACTGCTCTGCTTGGGTTGGCTCTGGGGAGCTGGGGGTCAAGTGTAATCCTGTGCAGTTTGTGCCGTATCCTGCTGTTAACTCCAAGCAGTCCCTGCCAGGTTTGTTCTTGCAGGGGAAGAAGGGAGGGTGAGAGGTTCGGACGGCAGAGATTAATGAAGTGTTGAGCTCTTAATGGGGAACATGCTCCACTGATTTGGGTTTCCCTCCCCACCCATCCCACTCTTTAATCTGTGGCACAGTCTTCAGAGCAGCTTGAGAACGGAAGTGATTTAAGACTGGAGATGACCTCATCCGTCTGCAGCTCTGAGGTGGAGCAGCGTTTGGAGCCATGGCCACAGCTTAAGCCATGCTGAATGGCAGAGGTTGAGGCATGAGGCTCCTGGGAGAACCCTGTGCTTCCTGCTCAGTAAAGGGCTCTTGGTGTATATGGGGTAGGATCTTGCCCCAGGGCCTGCCAGCCCCCTGAGTGTGGGTATTGGTAAGACACAGCTCCACCCAAGAGGTCCTGGCATCTTTCCCTAATTAACAGGACTTCAAGGCTGCTTGTGCTGCTCTCCCCAATGGTTGTGACCTTTGCAGGGTGGGATCAGGGGTGTGATGTGTCCCCTTTTGTGCTGCTGGCAGGAACAGCTCCATAGAGGAGCAGCATCACTGCTGGGAACCAGCCCTGCATGTTTGCTTAAGGAAATGGGTGTTCTGGGGTGCTAGGCTGTAGCATGGTGCTCCCCAGCCCCACAACCAAGGGGCAGCACCCTGCTGCCAGGTGGTGTGGCTGTGCAAGTGGGGATGGCTATGGAGGTTTTTATCTTTCAGTTCTCATCCTTCTATATGCTCAAGCAGAGTGGGGTGGGGAGTAGGAAGAAGACAGAATAGAGTCCAAACAACGCAGCTGGATAAAAGGCCTGGAAATGGTACATATCGGAGCAGTTTCCTGTTGAAAGTTCAGGCACAGCAGAGTGCTGAGCCATGCCTGGCTGGAAGACGTGCTCAGTGCAACCATGTGTTGGTGCAGGAAGGTGCTGAAGGTATGTGAATAGATGTAAAGAGTCCCTGCTGGGGTCTTTGTGTTTGAGGGCCCTGTGGATCAGTGGTAAAGGGGATCAGGGCCCTTCTGGAGGCTTTGCTTTCTAGAAGCAGAGATGTCAGTAGGAGCACTGAGGATTGGGAGCATGGGGTGGGAGCCAGCTGGGGAATCAGTTCCAGGTCCCAGGCAGTGGTGAGGAGGTTGGGAGACCATGGGCTGCTGGCAGAAACTGCCAGAGAATTCTCCTTCCTGACATGGCAGAGGGCCATTCTCCCTCCTGCCTTGATGTCTGCTGCTGAGGTGACCAAGATTTTCTCTTGCACCATTGGAGCCTGGAGTCATTGCACTCTGCTGGTCTCCCTGGCTGCCAGAGCTGCTTTGCCAGGCACAGCTCTGGACTTCAGTAAATGCTCCAGTAAGGACAGTTTCCAAGTGCTGTCTGACAAGCCTTATTGGGAAGTCCAGCCACTTCTCCTTAAACCTAGTTGTCTTCTTGCTTGAGCTCAAGCTGAAGAGATGCTGTGGTGCAAGAGATGGTTGTGGCAAGCTGTGGGTGGAAAACTAAAAGCAGTGTTTTCTCATGTCTCTGTGGCTGTTTGGCTGTGGAGGAAACTCCCAGTAGCTGGTAGGCAGTATAGGAGGGGATAAGTTCACTGGAGGAATTTGCTTGTCTCTTGGCCTCGTCACAAGTAGTATCAAGACTCTTGCTTGAAGATAAATTCCCTCCCACCACTGCTGAATAGGGAGAGTTTAACCATTCATGGGATCTAGCAAGAGTTCCCCCAGCCCTCCTGCCTCTCTTCCTGGTTTGACTGGGAGCTGGGACAGGAAACAGATCCCACTATGTCTGTGTCACAATAAGGACAAGAGTTTACACTCCTGTTTTCCTCCTTCCTGCTTCAGAGTTATCTCCATACTGGTACATAATGGAACAATCTGAAAGTGCACGGACAAGCAGGGATTTTGCACAGAAATGTGTCTTCTGTCCTTTCTGCTCAGCATCCCACAGCTTTGCCCACAACAGTGGTGTCAGTAGCAGGTGACTGTGGCTCGCTGGGTGATGCAGGAGCTCTGCCATGTCTGTGACAAGGGGTTTAGGTCATTGAAACCCCAAGAGAGGCTTGTGTTGCTGTCAGGAGTGAAGAACGCGCAGTGCCAGTGCCCACTGCTTGGCAGGGCTTGAGACCTTGGCAGTCCCCTGCCATCTGCAGCCTTCTGTGTGTGAGCTCCAGCATCGTCCCAGAAAGGGGCTATTGAGCCCTGCCTGTTGCTCAAGTCAGGAGAGCACAATAAAGATGATGTGTCCAGGCAGCAGCCTGGAAAGAGCTCATGTGTTGGGAACAAAGAAGCCTTTGTACAAGGCTCTGCCTTCGGTGGGAGGTTTGTCAGCTCTGGAGCTGGGATGCTAATGTAGGGTGCTGTGCCCAGCTCCACTGCACTGCTCAGGGCCTCCCCCTGGTTTAGAGATAACCAGCAGGCTGGTGGCACAGGTGCTGGTTCTTCCTTTGCTGTGGGAGGTCTTTGCAGCAGGTTCTGCTTGCCTGAGCATGGCTGTGCCCAGTGGGCTGGAGGAGGCAGGACTCTCCTGGCCTCTCAAGTCCCAGTATTCAGCAGCCAGGCTGCTCTGTGCAGTGTGTGTGGCCTACAATATGTATGAGTCCCCAGGAGTGCCTCTGGATACCTGGGACAGGACTGAAATGGATCAGGATAGCAATGTCACTGTAACTGGGGCTCTGAAGAGAAGCGTGTCCTGAGAGAAGTTCAGAGCTGAGTAGGACTGCTTGTCAATATATAACAGCAAAGCAAAGGCAAACAGGAGAAGTGAGGGGAGCTCCTGTGCTTGCGCTGTTACACTAGATGCGCTTGTTACAGGGTGATATGCTGTAGAGAAAGCTCTCTTTTCTGGCTTTGAGAATGGACTTGAGGTCTGGCCAGTCTCCCATCTCTGGTTGCAGCATCGGTGCCATAGTGGTGTGGAGCCAAGCGTGGCTGTGCTTCAGGAGCTGCCTGATGGGTGATTCAGAGCTGCCATCTCCAGGCACTGTGGCTGGTGGTGGGGTAAGCAAAACCACAGACAGGCTGAGGAGCTGGTAATGGGATTGAGACAGTAGGATGGGATCATGTTGGGAATCCCCTCTTTGAAGCTGTGTAGGATGCTGTAGGCTTTTGTTTTTGTGGCTGTTCTGTCCAGCTGGTTGTTACTACTGCAGTATCACAGTGTGCTGCTGCATTTTGTTCATGGTACATCTTGATATTTCATCCTTTCTCACTAAAGAGCGCTCTTCTACAGGAAAACTCAATTCAGCTCTTTCCAAGCAAGACTATTTTGTTGGGAAGAAAAGGAGAACTTGGTGCATCTTCTGCTGCTCTGCCGTGGCTGTGAATCCACCACGGGCACCAGCTCTTCCAAAGAGAGTTGTTGAGAAGAATTGCAGGGCTCAGGGAGCAGGCTGAGGGGAGCATGATGTCTCTTTTGGCTCTGAAAACAGTGTGTACTCAGAGAGGAAGCAGCAACCACAGGAAAAAGGGTAGTTGCCGAACTCAAACTGCCAAAGATTAAGCAATCTCTTTCAAGCCATGAAACCTCCTGTTGAGCAAGAGGATGCTCTCCCTCCCAAGGCAGGTATGACCTGTAAAACAAGGTGGTAGAGTCCTCCTGCAGCTCAGCTGCCAGGCAGGGCCAATACTTCCTTAGCCCTCCTTGCACAAGGTGTCCCTCATTCTTCATCCCTTCTGCTACTGTTTTCAGAAGCCACGGGGACACTCCCATGCTGCTGTTTTGATGTCCACTGTCTGCTCTGTACTCTTGTGCAGACTAGGATGTGCAGGCACTGCTGATACATCTTGCTCCTTTTGGGGGCAGGTGGGTACGTGGCTGCCCCAAGCAGTGTGTACATAAAAATGAATACATGAAAAAGGTGTCTAGGTAAAGATTTCTCTGCACACTGTTATCTCTACAGGACCCTGATCTGGAAAGAAAGAAAGTAAAAAGGAAGGAAAGAAAGCCTGGTAGATGTTAATTTTGGGATCCTGGCTTATCACTGGCAAATTCCTTTTGGCTTTGTAGAGGACAGACCAAGGGATGTGGGAACAGCTTAGTCAGCCCTTCCTCTGTTGTGGTGCCATACAGAGCAGTAACTCAGTGAACTTGTAGTGTCTGTTGAGAGTAAGTTCTCTATGCCTGCAGGGAAGTGGCCTGTGGATGGGTGTATGATGGAGCTTGATAGCAAAACCAAAGTGGGAGAGCTACTGTGCCTCCCAGGTGTGTACTTTGCACAGAAGGGGGAAGTACTATGCTGCTTTGTGAAGGTGAATTCAGGCAGTGTTTGTTCCAGCAGCTGCTGTTCAGTCCCTGTGTGCTCAGGATAGCAAAGTGTCTCTGAAGTCCTTTGCTCTGTAGCTGCTCCTGTAAGCCAGCACATAAGTGGAAACAGATGGCATCATCTCAGTGGTTAGTAGGAATCTCTCACTGCTGCAAAACTGCTAATGAAGTTTGGGACTGGACTGAAGCAGCCCAATGCTGTGACACTGACAGGGCATTCTGGCGCTGTGCTGCGCTGCCTGTTACTGTCTCTTTGTTGCAAGCACACTGCAATTGCAGAGCCAGCCTCAGGACAGCAAGCTGTGGTGTTGCCCGTAGCAGCCTCAGACAGGGTGTTCATCTGGGTACCAGAGGACCATTGGGACCTGTCAGTGTCCACCAGTCTTGGTAAATAATCTGTATTTGCTGTGAGTTCTTGCATATCACACCTGTATTATGGAAGGGTATGCGGTAGCTCTCTGGTATCTACCACAATCTCTGTTAAGACTGAGCCAGATATTTCTCCATCCGAGAAGATCTTTTGGTGTGTTTCACTATAAATTCTGACTGACTATTCTAATTTTTTCCCTCCCAGTCAGCATCTGTGATGAGGAGAAGCACCATTCAGCAGTTTCTGGCTATTATTCTTAAGCTTGGAAGAAACATTGTTTAAAGTCCTTTTGACCGCATCATTTGATTTAGATATTCTGTGACTTCAAGTTTTTTCCCATCATCCCAGCATTTAACAAAATGTGAATCTCCAGTCACGCTGCAGGGCAGAGAGAAGTGGTGAGTTGTGCAGCAGAGGTGTAACCAGGCTTGGTGTTTGCTGGACCAAGTAGATGAGGGAAGATGGGAGAGAAAGACATTGGAGATCATCTCTTGATTCCCTTTCTGATCATGCTGATGGCATCCTCCCCAGCCATGGCCTTGGTGTCTGCACTGGCAGGGTACAAGGAACCAATATGAATGCTCCATCCAGTGCTTGGTGGACAGCTGGCAGTGGGCTGACATGGATCTGGGAGCAGAATGAGCCAGCAGCAAGCTCATGAAATCTTCCAAAAGTCTTTTCAAAGTCCCATCCATTTGGGGCAGGCAGCAGTCTGGGTTTTACAGCCATGTGGAGACTCAAACTACACAGCCAAGCAGTGATGTGGAGCTGCTGGAGGTCTTGATGGAGGGCTGCGAGACCTGCAGTGCTCTGCCTGCACTCAGGACATTGCCTGTGGGAGAACAGAGTGTTACTGGGTACAAGAGGTCAGAATTTACAGATAATCTCTGAAAACTTCAGTCTGAACATTTGTGAGGGGTATCTGTAGGGGAGCTGTAAATCCCAGCAGGATAACTCCTCCTCTGCTGTCCTCTGTCAGGTAGACATAGTGTGTGTGTTTGTCTCTGCAGGTCCTGGGAATGCTTTTGCCTCCATTGAAGGATTTAGGTACCAGTACTGCTTCCAAGAAAGCCACTGCTTAGTGTCAGGGAGAGGGACAGACATCTTGTATGCTCAGTGAGGATCTGTGTGGATACACCATCTGGGCACACGTTCCTTCCCGTCTGAGGGAGCTCTGAGAAACAGCTCTTTGATATACCTAATTTCATCTTTGCTCCATCCCTTCCTCAGGTGTCCTGCAGGAGAGTGCTATGGTCTTTTTCTGAGAGCATCTCATGCCACTGCTGATAGGTGTTTTTAGACCCTACCCTCAAGGAGTGTTTTGCACCACGGCTCATAAATTGAGGTGTGCTGCAACCCAGTCCAGCTGATTGCATATTCCTGATCATTACCTAAATGCTTCCAATTGCCAGGAACATAGCACTCATTTTAATGACACACATCATCCGTTTTACTCGGGGAGAAGGTGCAGGTGTTTGCAGCCTGAAAAGGGCAAATGCTACTGCAGCCTGAAAAGGGCAAATGCTACTGCAGCTCCAACTGTTGCACAGTTCACTCTGCTGTTTATATTGAACCAAGAGCAACATCCAGGGGAGGAAGGGAGCAGAATTTCCCTGACTAATGTTGCTGGATTGTGCAGGGCTGTGGGGGAACTGCGAGCCAGAGAAACCAGCAGGAGGAAAAAGGAAATGGAAAGGGAATTTAATTATCCATCTGCAAAGGCAGACACTAGTCCTGATGCAGGACCCAGCCCTGGGCAGACTGACGTGGGCTGGGAGGCTTACACAGACCTGGTTGCATGGCAGGGTTGGGAAACAGGATCCCAGGGGTTCCCTTTGGGATAGCAGATGGTTGTGTGCTCATCATGGGGAGCCTGGTGAAGCTGGAAGCTACATACCTGTGTTTACCAGGGACTCTGCCTCATGCTGGGCTCCAAGGGGCAGCACTTTGCAGCTGGGTATGGCTGTGTCCTGTCTTGGTGGAGCACGGGAAGAGCTGTGCAGGTGCCAAGGGGGGAGGGTAAATGCTTGGCACCCTCAGCAGGCTCCTCTGAGGTGGGGTGGTGGTGCAAGCCTGAGGGTAAGGGAAGGAAGGTGGAAGTCCCTGTGCATGTGTGCCATTTCAGTAAGTGTGCACAAGGACTGTGCTTTGTGGTACTGCAGTGCGACTGCAGTGTCAGTGCCAGGGCAGCTGAGAGCAGGAAGGAAGGGTAAGGGACTGGAGCCTGGGGGTCTAAGTGCTGGATGGAGACCTGCAGGACACCCCCTGGAAAGGAGGAGGTGCCTCTACCTCCTTGTCATGGAAAGCAGCAATCTGTCTGGCCTTGAAGGGTGCAGTCTTCAGGGCTTATTCCTCACATAGACTGGCTTGCCACTCCTTGAGTACCTCCCAGGGCTGAAGGCTGCTTTAGAGAGCTGCCTTTTTCCCCTTAACTAGTGGAATTAAAAATTATCTGGTGAGCTAAGAATGGGCTTATTCTCCTCTCCTGTGGGTATCAGATACTCCTAAAGTTATGTTAATTGTAGCTGGGAGACTCAGACAGAGGCTGGGAGCTGGCCCAAGACTGTTGGCTTTCCTTCTCCCAGTATTGCTTTCAGGAGCCTACTGGGAGCACAGCAGGGTTAAGAAAAACCTCCTCACAGAGCTGGGAGTATCTGTGAGATGGACATGCTGAGGATGAACCAGGAGCATCCCTGTTTGGGTGGAGGATCCCTTGTCCAGGCTTATTTGTCCACTGCCTTTGCTACCCATGATCTGTGCTTGGTGAGATATTTGCAGGTGTGGTGCCCCAGTGTGGACTGTCTCCCAGCAATACCCTGGGACCAGGCATGAGTGTCTCACAATGCTCAGAGGCCATGATGTCCTCTCCAGTTCAGGATTCATCCTCTGTGGTAGACAGGCCTGATCCTGCATCCCTTACTCACATGAGCAGTCGTCTCTATTTCAAAGGGACTACTCGGTGAGTAAGGATCGCAGGATTGGGACCACTACCTTAAAGTGGACCTTCTGTAGAGACCTTACCTTCTGTAAGGTCTTGTCCCCAACCTCTTTTTGTTCATGTATGTTAATGTGTATCAGGAGCTTCCAAAACTGCTGATGCTCTTGTCATTTGGATGGAGAACCTGAGAGCTGGAGAAGCAGTGCTCTTCCATTTCACCATTATTTTCCACCCTGTCCCACCAAATGGCTCCCAGTCCAGCCAGCCTCCATGCCATGGAGTGATATGTGCCTGTTTGTGTTGCAATCATTCCTGTTCCTGGCTTCTGGAGGCTGGCAGGGCTCTGCCCTGCCTCTCTGGTTTTCCCAGCTGTGGCTTTGAGATGAGAGGCAGCGAATCAGTTTAAGCCCGATTTGTGCTGCAAAAGCAAGAGGATGAAGCAGAAGGAATGATGAGCAGTGCAGACCTTCCTGCACCGCCTGGCTTCTCCTCCTGTCGGAACAGGCTAAATTTGGAAACCTCTGTCCATTGCTAAGGTTTCGAATGCGTTTGCAGTTGGAGGTGCCAGTGCCTGTGTGCCTGTGTGAGGCAGAAGCAACAAGGGTTTCAGTTTTGATCTGCGAATTGATCAGTCTGGCCCTGGTCAGGGGAACCGGCCGCGGCTCGCCTGTCCCTGTGCCCGCTCTTCTGCGGGCAGCTTCTCCCTCGCGTGGAACGAGCCGGTACCGCACGAGGGAAGGTCTGGCTGGAAGTGGCTCCTCTTGCGCTGCTCTGGAGAGGGGAGCAGCCCAGCGCTTTGTGGGACAGCTCCAGCCAGCTCTATGTCTGCCCGCTTGGTTACATTTTGCAGATGCTCCTAAATGCTGTGCAGAGGAGCTGCGTGTGACACGAGCTGTGACTTGCTCCAGAGGGAGTTTAAAAGAGTAAGGGGCAATTTATGGTCATTGATCCTTTTTCAGAGCTGGAAGTGGAGGCATCACGTGAGTCGCTCAGTGCTTGAGGGAAGCATGAGGTACTTGAGGTGGAAGCAGGGAGCACAAATACCTTTAAAATGGAATTTGCTAGGTTTCTGGAGGGATTATGAGACAAAGCAGCAGTGATCCTAGAGCGGAAATTAAGGCTTGGCCTGTGGGGTAGGTAAAAGCAAAACCAGGAGATCTGGTTGCTGATTGTGCTTTGTGTACTGTACATACAGGAGATTAATTCAGTGCTTTGGGATTTCTGTGTTTATGCTCTGGTATCTTGCTATTATCTGAGCATCAAAGGATGAAGCCTGGATAAAGTGTCAGGGATCTGATGCTCCCTGTAACCACTTAAATAGGGCCTTGCTTGTTAGTTCAAGGTTAAATTAATCATCAGAGTTCAGATCAGTAAGGCATTTTCCCTTGGGTCAGCTCAGCAGGAACCTCAGGGTGAGTGTGCAGCTTTACTGGTGATGAAGCAGCAAAGTCCAAACCTTGTGATACCCATGAGATTCCTGTCTGAAGTCAGCACTGACATTCCATGGAATGGGAGAGGAAGTGGCAGGAAGAGAAGGTGGAAACTGAGCCATGGAGGATCCTGGCTGTGGACCTGCAAGGAAGACACCTGCAGCTCCTCAGCCTACATTGCCATGATCCAAGCTGGGGATGTATTTACTGTCTGCTGCTGCTCCCATCTGACTTGAGCAACTGCAGTTGCCTTTCTCATCCTGGTAGAAAACAGACAGGAACCAAATATCCCTTCAGTAGAGAACTCTGAAAATAGCTTTGTATGCTTCAGAGGAAAAGACCATAAATGCTGTTGTGATGTGACAATGCTGACCCTGCTGAGCCATGGATGCGTAGAGCTTCACCAGTCATCTGCGCAGGCCAGGCTGGCTGGATGCATTCCTGATGGGACCCTATTTCCTGTCTCTGTGCTGCTCAAGAGTGCATGGATCAGGCCAAAGACTTTCCTTCCATGATACACTTCTGGTTGTTCACCAAGGATGAGCCTGAACACTCCAGTCTTTAGGCCATAGCATCTCTGCAGGTGGGTGACCTCTCCTCTGAGCTGGCTGGGGCTCTGTTTCCCTCCACTGTGCTGTTTCCCCTCAATCCCCTTCCCCTGGATTCTCTGGTTGATGTGAGGGGAGAGCTTTTCACACCTGGACCTGGATCTAGTTTCCATTCATACTGCTGCTTATAGCAGTAGAGTGGAAGAGCCAAGTGGCTTGGGCTTACAGTGAGCTCATATCATCATCTGTATTGGCAGCGTATTTCTGAGGTCAGAAGATGTGTCTGTGCCCCTGTCTGATGGATGTCTCAGATGCATCAGTGTGGTGTCAGTCTGTATCCCTCTGGGCATCCCAGGAGGCTGAGCATCTTGGCTAAGAGTGTGCAAAAGGGTGAGTGTGGAAGCTGCTGAGGTGAAAGCCCCTTTGATGAGAGCAAAGAGCTGTGGGGAGGAAGGTGTGCAGGGCTGTGGTTGTTGTGGCTGGAGCCTGGCCAGGATGTTGTAGTTTTAGCCAAGGGCAGAATTTCCTCTCCCTGCTCCCATCTCTGATCTGTGCTGCTCTCTCTGTGCTCATCCTTGTGTTGCTTTTGCTCCTTGCTTGTCAAGTTAGCAGCCACCTTTCCCCACCGTGCTGAGCTTGCACCCCCAGATCTCTGCTCATCCCCGCTGCCAGGTCCTGAGCACTGTGTGTTTTTCTTAACTGGATGTATTGCTTCCAGCTCCAATGACTGTGCAATAGCACAGCTCTCTGTCTGCCTTCAATTAGCAGGGCTGCTGAAGCACAGCTGCCTGTTCTTTTTTCCCTGGGCTAGCGTGTGGAGTGAGCATGGGGGTTTGTCCCCCCTGTCCTCACAAGGCTGATGTGCTGCTCTCAGGAAGCATTTTGACACTCCAGCCAGCTGCCCAGGGGTCAATTTTGCCTTCTGTGAGTTTACATCTAAACCTACAATTGATGTTTTCTCTCCTCTTCTTAGAACCATCATCAATACTGCAGGCTAGAAATCCCCTCTAATAAAAGGAAAAGTAGGACATTGCTGTGTTGCTGCTTATGCACAGCCACAGCTCTACCTACTTGTGCTGCAGCCCCTGCCCTGAGCAGCCCTGTGGCTTGTCCCATATGGCTTCAAGGAGCTTAAAGGAGAGGGATGCTGCGGAAGGGTGGGTGTATGGCTTAGCTCTGCCCTGGCCCGATTGTTAGTGAGCAAGTGCTCAACATGGCAGCACCATGGAGGACACAGTGCTCGTTGATTACTTTTTTGTCTTTCTCTTCTACTATCACAGTTTGACAAAGAAGAGCTGGTCCATGAGGTGGGATGAGTTTGGTGCACACAAATGCCTGCATTTCCCTTGCTGAGTGTTGGGCAGGTTGGGGCCAGGCTCTGACAATCAGAAACTTGGATTCTGCTGCCAGCTTAACCTCGGAGCTGCTGCTGCTGGCACCTGCCTGGAGATGAGGTTGGAGGTACATGTGGCACACAAGCCCGAGGAAGAAAACCCTTTAGGTTTGCTCTAGACCCTGAAAGGGCAAAGATGTGCATTTCCCTGCTGGGCTGTGCTGCACAACATGAGACGTCCTTTGTGCTACTTTTCCTTTCGTAAGCGTATCATACATCAGATTTCTTGTTGGAGGGTTTACACTGGGCCTTTCCAGGGGCTGCATGGAAATTGTGGGGGGCAATTAGAAAAAATAGGACCAAACTAAGATTGTCTTGGTTGTCTTTTGGAAGTGCACACAGACCAACCTGAGCCAACAGCTCTGGGAGTGCCATGCAGCACGTCTGAGGGACACATCTATCTCCTCCTTGGCCCATCATTTCTGGTTGGGGGGATTCTAGGTAGGAGGAGAGCCAAGATGAGCATCATTGGGAGAGGCAGAGGAAGCTGAGTCTGAGTTCCTTGTTCTCTCTGCACTGTCAGCATGGCTCCTGTGGCCATGAACAACACTGTGGTTTTGTCACAACCAAATTGTTGTTGACTTCGTCTGTGATCCCAACTCAGAAGAATGCTCTGATTCAGTGCAGTGGACTCGTGAGGTCACAACATGTCTCCGTGTGCCCTTGGAAGATGCTTGTGGTTGGTGGCAATGTGGCCTGTGGTCCTCAGACAAGGGTTTACCAAGCCATGTGGATTCATGGGAGTTGAAGAGGGCAGTTTGCTTGCAGCCATTGTGGTTTGTGGCATGGAAGGTCTGGTGAAACCTCTGTGTTACCTCAGGTAAGTTTGGGTGCATCTTTGGTGTGCCACAAGCCATTGCTCTTCCTGCCCACTGCAGTCATGCACAAGCTGCAGACCCCAGCGGTGCAGTCCTCCAGTCATGAAAGCAAGGATTAGGTATTTTGCACCTAGGAATAAGAAAAACAGTGTCATGAGCATGGTCTTCCCTGCCACTGGGCTGGGAGGCTGGTGTAGGATTATTGGCTCCCTGAGGAATGGAGCAATGCTGCAAAGCAGGGGCAGAGCTGACAAACACGGACATGTTCTGAGAGGTGGCGATTCCTGCCACCTGGCTGTCAGCCCAGGCCTTCTGTTTGGCTGTCACATGCAGAAACAGTTGGGAACAAAACCCAATGGGTGTAATTTAAAGGATGCTGCTGGCAGAGCAGGGTGGTTTGGAAAAAGGCTGCTTGCATGCGATGTGACAGCTGCTGTATGGCGGGAGCTTTCCTGCTCTGGGAGTGCTTCCCAGTTCTCCTACATTTACTTTTAAGGTCTTTAGGATCTTATGCCTACAACCTCCGAGGTCTCCTTCCCTCGACTTGCAGCATTGGTAAAACACTGTTCTTTTTCCTTTGTTTTTGTTTGGTTGTTTTGTTCCCAGCATGTGGTGTGTTTCTAAGCCTTTTCCACTCTCACAGCTCCCCCCCCAGGCTTCAGGCCATTGGAGACCTTGCAGTAACTTGGTACCTTATAGCAGAACCTGGTGTCAGCCATGCTTGAGGTACTTGGTTGTGGCCCAGGGTGACAAGCACAGGCCCTGTTGATCAGCTGCTCTGTGGAGCCACTGCTGGAGACCTGTGCTTCCCAGAGCAGCAGTGGGAGCTCTGGGAAGTGAGGCAGGAGCATGGCTGCAGGCTTCATCCTTCCTCATCTGTGAGCAGAAAGCTGCTCAGGAGCCTGTGTGGCAAGTGGCAGGTTCCTCCAGCACCACCAGTGTTGTCATCTTATGTGGCTTTATTATGGGTGCTCTGATAGTAACCCCGCAGTTCCTGGAATATATGATAATATGAAGTAATCAGCTGTTGCCTGTTCCAAATAAATGCCTGTTCAGTCTCTGTGGCTGCATAGAAAAGCTGGAAAGCAGGTCTTTCATGTAGGTTCAGAACTCAGACTTGTGATTTGAATGACTTTTCTGTGCATGCTGGGTTGTTGCTGGGCTGCGTTCTTATGCTTAACAAATACACAGGTAGTTATTTTGAAATGTCTTCAAAGCTTAAATGGTTGCTCTAAGGTTCAGAACACGTCACCTGCTACTCCAGTTGGATTTAGAGATGAGGCTGCAATAGAGCCTGGACTAGACAACAGATGGCCCAGCGCCATGTGGAGGCAGAGCCATGTAAACCGGGACTGGGATCTGGGGACTTCAGTTTGGACCCTGCTTTTTGGGAGTTTTCTGGACCCTTCCACTGGGCCGGAAGCAGCACGTTTGTACTGAGAGCAGGTTTCCTTGCAGCAAACCTTTGTCCTGTGTCAGGATACCCCAGACCTCCTCCAGCTGCATCAGTCCATCCGACAAAAGGAGTCAGGCTCATGGCTGCGACAGCATCCGGTGCGTGCAGAACCTCTCGGCGGCGCGCTGTCAGGGCGAGAGGCATTGGCTCTGGCCTGCGGCCGGTGGCTTTTGTCCTGTCCTCGCTGGCAGGCTCCTCCCGCAGCACAGGCGGAGGCAGGAAATCCCGGGCAGCTGCCGTGGGAGTCCGCTCTTCTCCCCGGGTTTCTCCTCGGCTCCCCTCCGCTCCTGGCCTCGCTGGGCCGCCGCGCCGAGGCAAGCTGAGCCAGCCCGGCGTGTGTGTGCAGGCGCAGGCGGGGGGGGCTGCCGCATGGATATAGGGAAGGCTGGGAGGGAACACATGGGTTGGGGTTTATTCCCTTGGCTGCCGGTGGCTGTCCATCCTGCCGGCCGCGGTTATGGATTCGATCATTATTCAGGAGCGGTTAGTGGAGCGGCTGCTTTCTCCCCGGACGCAGGCACAGCGAAGCCACCCAGCCAAGCTGAAGGTACAGGGATGTATTTATAGCCCTGTGCGAGCCAGGGAGCAGGAGGCACAGGAGGGGGGGAGGATGGTGCCCGAAAGGATGTGTGCAGCGCAAGATGAGACCTCTGAGGAGCAGAGGAGCAGAAAGACGCTGGTAAGGGAGAGGTGATGGGGGCAGAAAGGAGGGGAGCAGCCCCTGCGGGAGCAGGGCAGAGGGGGTGTAGGACAGCTGGGAGATGTGCGACATAGTTCTGTGTCATATTATCTGATGCCGTGATTCCTTGTCTGTGTGCTGGGGGACAGGGGGGTCAGGGCAGGAGTTAATGCTCTGTGTGTGCCCAGACACGGGCTGGTTTGCGTTGTCTTGTGCTTGGCTAGCTGGTTTCCTATGCTGGTGGATGAGTGTTTTTGCTGATACTCCTGTGCTCAGCCCAGGCCCAAAGTAGCAGATGGGCACCAGACATGCCCAACGGACTGCTTGTGTTGTGAATTTAAGCAGCTTTCTGGCAGCGATAGGAAGTGAAGGGTCTGCCTGTTCTCTGGGGCTGGGCTGTGCTGGTTCCTGCAGATGCGGATGTAGCGGCTGTGCCTGGCCAGAGAGGAACAGCTGGAGGAAGGGCCAGCTGGGAGGGAGCTGGACAGCTTGTGCTGGAGGCTGTGACACTTGAGTGGGCTTCCCCCGAAGGATCCCAGCACAAGATCCATCATTTCTGGGGTTTGCTCCAGACCCAGGGAAGGGCCTTGTTCTTCAAATTTTCTGTGGTCCCATGGTGTTTAATTTTAGCCCTTTTGAATATACCCAGCAAGGCCCCATTTATCCGCAGGCTGAATGATGAAGTCACACAAGATCTGGATTGGTTTAAACAACACATTCGCGAGAGAGCTGAGGAGGGAGTTGGGAAGGACATAAGCACTGGAAGCTGTGCAGCGTACCCTGCTTTGGAGGTACAGACAGCCCTGTAGACACCTCGGTACCAGGGATAGCTTCTTCTCTGTGCAACAGATCCCAAATATTTCTGCCCTTAGCAGGAAAAGGATGTGAACCCACCAGTGCTTTGTTCCTTGGCTTGGACTCCCAGGGAGAGCACTGCCTGTCAGGGAGCCTTGTCCACCTCAGCTACACAGTAAAGGTTGTGAGGACATGGTGTGTTGCTGTGATGTCCAGTGGACCAGGAAGCATGTACCAAGGGAGGGTACAGATGTGTTTTGCTTGACCTTGGTTTGTGACAGGGCCCCCAGAGGTCATCCACATCTCTTGCTAGGCACTGCTGTGGTGCATGGGACACATTCTCAGGGGCATGGGAACAGCATGCTAGTGGGAACAAAGACATGGAGGAGGCGGTGGGGAGAGGGGCTCCTTGTGCCAGAGCTGCTGGCTTGGCTGACAGCTGGAGCTAGCGAGGGAAGCACAGTGCAGAAACCGGCTGTCTAAGCCTGTGTCAGCTTGATGGGAGCTGGCTTGTTAGGGTCAGGAGCATGAGGAGGGGGCTGTGGTATCTCCAGGAAGTCCCTCAGTACAAGTCTCTCATCATGTAGTTAATGTATTTTAATGTACTTTAGCTTTCACAACCCCCAAAGCCTCCTGCCTCCTTCAGCAACCCTCACAGCAGGGCTCTGCAGCATGTCCATGGCTGGGGACAGCGCTTTACCCTTGTGACTCTGGTGTCTCCCACTGTGAAGGAAGCTCTTCTTGCACCCTGTGCTGACCTTCCTTGCTGGGAAGGGAAATGACCACATGAGTCATGGGTAGAGGGCAGGGTCCTGCACCAGCTGGGGTTTGCTCATTTCAGATGTGATTCTACCAAGCTATGGGGAGGTGACCAGAGGTACAGTAAATCCGTGCTTTCTTGGTTGGGCTGAACAGAAATGAGAGATCAGGTTCAGCCAGTTACACTTGGCTGAAGTCAGTGGGGTTCCACCAGAGCTCAGTTCCCCAGTATCTCCATTGTCAGCCCTTAGTCATCCAGGTTAGAAAATGAAGTAAGAGAAACACACCCCAAACCTCAGTTACAGATTAATAACATGTTACTAGTACTATTCCATGAGTCAAGTCACTGGATAGAGCAGGCGATCATTGCCTTTCAGGAGCCTGGTATAGTATGTGGTAGGTCACTTCCTGCTCTGCCTAGAGCTTGGCTGTGTGAGAAGCACAAGAGGAAGGATGTTGTATATCTGTGTCACTTGCTGGGCAGCACTGGTCCTTGCACCATGAGGCACAGGCTATTACATGTACAGGTTGGTCTTGTCCATGGATGTGCTTCACTGGGCTGGAAGCATTCTTTTTCTCTTGTCTTCTTGATCCTGTCATTATCACATTTCTCACCTCATGTTTACCCTTTACTGAGCCTTTTGGGTGGCAGTTAACAGTGTCCCTTCGGCAGGCATTGCTTTGCTGCATGCAGCTCATCAGAGCTGCCATCACTTTCACCTTGGGGTCTCACCACTGCTCACTGCACCGCTGCTTTTGGTTGTCAGTCCTTGGGCCATGATGGCCATCAGCCATGTCTGTCCTGTCTGAGTGGGCAGATCCAGAGCAGCCATAAATTGGAAGAGAGGAGACTGTGTCCTCCCTGCTGAATGTCCCCAGTGGGACTTAGCATGGCTGAGGATGCCCAAGGATGCTCACGCGTGTGGACATGCAGCCAGAGGCTGTAGAGGGCTGCTCAGGAGCTGCATTGCTCACGTGCAGTATGGAAATAGGTGCCTCAAGCTTGACACACTGGTTTGTGGTTCTTTGAGAGTGTGCCCTAGGAATGGAGAAAAACAGAGAAACAGAGGTCTTCCCTGCTGTGCCTGGAGAACCAGTCCCAGATAGCTGTGGGATGAGGACAGCTGTGTGATGGAAGGTATCCGTGGCCAGGTGGTGGCTGAGGCTGGTTTTGAGGAATTCCTGGCTCTGTGGATTTGCCTATAGTGTGAACTCCAGGGGTATGTTTATTTTCAGTGACGCTGAAGAGCGATCTGTAATGTCCCAGGCTCATGCATTTGTGAACGGCGGCTTCCCCTTGGGTCTAGTTTGGAAAGTATACTAGAAGGGAAGTGTTTGCCAGGATAGGTGTGCACTTCCCTCTGCGACAGGGCCTGGGGAGGGAATGCACTGCCAGGGAATGCACTGCTGGGGTGGGGGGGTGGGCTGTGAAAGACCAGGACCAGGGATGCTCACGTAGATGGATCATGTGCCCATGACTACCCACATCCACCTGAGCTGTGAGCAGCAGGCTGTGTGTTGAGCTCAAGCTGAGGGCAGTACCTGGAGCAGATCTGTGAATACACAGATGAGCTGTGTTCACCTTCCAGGGTGTACCCTACACGAGCCTAGGGCATATGCACCCTAGAGCACAGCCTAGGCTGTGTGTGCTCCTAGCTGTAAGTTGTATGCCATGTGTTTGTGAAACACACCTTTGATTGTGTCGCTCCTTGTGTGCACATTGTGTGCTTGTATACAGTGTGTGCCACACTTGTGAGGGGGCTGTGGCTTTTATGGTGTGAGAGTGCTCAGTGACAGGGGGCTGTGTTTTGGAGGGTGGTTTGGCAGTAAGTAATGGTCCAGTAATACTATATGTAATGCTTTCAACAAAAGCATCTCGCCTGTGTTATCAGTACTTCTTCATCTTCCCACTTCCCATGCTCCTTCTCTTCAGAAATAACACTAGAGATTATTCAGGATTTCCTCTTACTCAGGCAGGAGTGGCTGTGACACAGCAAGAAGTAATCCCCTTTCAGGTCAAGCTGAAGCCAAGCCACTGTGCCTCCAGACATGGCTCAGAGCACCACAAGCCCTGGGGTGCTAATTACAGAGAGCTCTCCATCATGTACTGCACGCACCTCTGGAGGGAGAGATATAAAAATGACTCTGAAAGACCTGGGAGGAAGTGACACTTGGTGATCCTGCTATGAAGGGAGCCTGTGACTGTGCAGGAGAAGCAGAATTAGGAGAGTTGTGTGTCAGCAGCAGCCCCAGATGTGCTCTCTGGTTGGAATGGTGGAATGTGCTTTTTCTCTTGTGCTCTCTGTGTGGAGAGGCTGCTGTGAACTGCTGTCTTGGAAGTGAGAGCGGCCAAGTAGGACTGTGGCTGGGAGGAGATGGCCCTCCACATCTATCTATAGGATAGGGCAGAAGTCCCTGAGTATAGAGGAGGTGCATGCCCTGCCCTGCACTGCTGCCATGGCAGGGTCCATACTCTCCTCCAGCCCTTGGCTCTGCCTCAGGAGCTTTTTGAGTCCAGCTCCCTGTTGCTGTGTGAGGCTCAAGTAGGAGGGGTGGCACACCCTGACCTGCTCCCATCCACCTCTGCCCTGCAGGACCATGAGAAGCAGTACGTGGGCTTTGCCACTCTGCCAAACCAGGTCCACCGGAAATCTGTGAAGAAAGGTTTTGACTTCACCCTGATGGTTGCAGGTATGACTGTGCATAGACATGGCTGAGCCACATGGTGGATGCATGGGGATGACCAGCTCTCCTCTCTTCCCTTAGGTACTCCCTTAGTGCCTGGATCCCCCCCTTCCGTTCTGGTCCTTGTCTCAGACCTTGCTTTGCTCCCCAGGCTTTGTTGTAGTTCCCCCAGGAAGAATGGTCCCCTCCTGACCCACTTGAGTGAGCTTCCCCTCCCACAGAGTGGCTTGTCTGGGTGGTAAAGGCAGAGTCAAACAGGGTCCAAGGGAAAGGAAGGGAGGGGGAGAGGATGGAGGAGCTGGGAGATGACGTTTGTACAAGGATTGAGACATCTTGCAGCAAAAGTCCTCCCACTGCTTGAAAAATTTAATGCTGATAAACAGCTTGTGACAGCTCATCTCTCACTTCCTCTGGCTCAGGATTCAAAGCCTCGTTCAGAGTTTGATTTGTAAGTCAATTAGTGGGTCATGTTGCTTGCTTCTCCCTCCTCCCCTTTGCACTCTGTCAATTAGGAGAGTCGGGTCTGGGCAAATCCACGCTGGTGAATAGCCTGTTCCTGACAGACCTCTACAAAGACAGAAAGCTCCTCAATGCAGAGGGTAAGTTGGGGACAAATGGGGTGAATGTTCTTGTGTCTAGAGATCTGCACTGTCCTAAAGGATAGTACTTTGGTTCCTGTAGCAGCTACAGGGTTGGCTGGCTTTCAACCATGTTGTTTGTTGCTGCCCTGTTCTCCTTTACTGGCTACAGGGACACTAGTATTTGAGCAAAAGGGGTTTGGCTCTAGGGCCCTTCTGTCCTCTACAGGGAAGATGAGGCTGCAGAGCAGCATTAGCCCTTTGGGTTGAGATGTTGAGATTTGTTTTCTGTTCTTGGGTGCTGGAGGTATTCCTCTTCCCAAGTGACTGGACAAGATGTCCGGAACAGCTGGGGTACAAGCTCTTCAGAGCTATGTGTGTCTTCACAGTCTTGTCTACTGGTGGCCTCCCATAGTACCACCCCCTTGAGGCTCCTTTAGAGGATGATCAGGGTGAAACCCATGTTCTCTGTTCTCAGTGATAAGAAAGGAGCTGGATTGTTGTGGGTATGAGTGGGGATCCCCAGCCTGGCTTTAACTCACATATTCCTCTTCAAAGAGAGAATCAACCAGACAGTGGAGATCGTCAAGCACACGGTGGACATTGAGGAGAAGGGTGTCAAGCTGAAGCTGACCATAGTGGACACACCAGGCTTTGGAGATGCTGTTAACAACACTGAATGGTGAGCAGGCCACTGCTGCCTTCCTCCTAGTCCTTGGCCGTGGCTGTTTTCTGTGGGTGCTTCATAGGAAGGGAGATCTGGCAGCAGAAAGGGGGTGATGCTGCCTTATAATGCCTAGGAGACACTGTCCTGTTAAACACATGGTTTTCTTTTGATTGAATTGCCCATCCCAGCTGGAAGCCCATCACTGACTACATTGACCAGCAGTTTGAGCAGTATTTCCGTGATGAGAGTGGCCTGAACCGCAAGAACATCCAGGACAACCGAGTGCATTGCTGCCTCTACTTCATCTCGCCCTTCGGGCACGGGTGAGAGCCCCCTCTCCAGGGCCAGGGTGTGACTCAGCCCAGAGGGAAGAACCTTGTGCCCTAGGATTGCCCTATAGCAGCTTGTATGTTGGGAGGACTGTTGGTACAGAAGAGCCGTCTGGATGCTCTCACTCAGCTGAGCATCACACCACCTCCCTCCCTGTTGCTGGCATGACAGACTGCCTGTGATCAGGCAGAGCAGATCTCCCCCAAGCCTTACAGCCTGTTTTGGAAATCAGGAGAAATAATGGCACACAGATGTATCTTCCTATCTAGCTAAGCCTGGCTGATGGGTAGGAAAGGGAATTTTAAGCTACCTTTAGTCCCAGCCCCTTGCTGGCTCATGTGCCAGCCTGGAGTGGCTGGAGGGGCCATGTTGGCTGCCTGCTGCACAGGGCAGCAGGAAGGAGGCTGTAGGCTGTGGCTTGGGCACTATTTAGTTTGGGACAGAGCAAATAGCTGGCCTGTGTCTGTGTGAGACATTCAGTGGCTAAAATCTGAGACAGCTTTCCTGAGGATACAGTTCTAGTTGAGGGCTGTCCCTGTGCTGCTGCAGGCTCTTGTGGCAGTGCTGTCCTTTTCCCTTCATGCTGGATGGGTGGGAAAGGCTGAAAGGCAAGCCGCTCGTTGTATCCTTGCTAATAGTGTCCCTCCTCATCTCTGCTGAAGACTGAGGCCTGTGGATGTTGAGTTCATGAAGGCTCTGCATGAGAAGGTCAACATTGTGCCCCTGATTGCCAAAGCTGACTGCCTGATCCCCTCTGAGATACGAAAGTTAAAAGAGAGGGTGAGATGCTCTTTCTCTACAGAATTATACCTAATGTGGTGATTGGGGTGGAATGAGGAGGGTGGGGACATACATGCATATATATATATGTATTTATGGATATATATAGTATGTGTGTGTGTGTGTGCATATGTATATACACACACAGTACCTGTAAATCTGATTGCAGCAGTGCTCTCCTGTGAGAAGGGAAGTGGTGTCTTCAGAAAGACCAACTCCATAGAAACGTCAAATCTTGTCACCATCTGTAGGCTATAGCAAAACCACAGTAGCACAAACATGGAATAAGCCCAGCATTTCTGTATTGCACAGTGTTGTGTCATTTTGATTTTGTCTTGCATGGACACAGATCCGGGAAGAGATTGACAAATTTGGCATTAAAGTGTACCAGTTTCCTGAATGTGACTCTGATGAAGATGAGGAGTTCAAACAGCAAGACAGAGAGCTGAAGGTAAGGAACCTGCTCAGTGGGATATGGGAAGTCAGGCTCATGGGTATGTAGGTTGCTCCAGAAGGAGCCAGAGCTGCCTCATGTGTGCCAAAGCCCTGTGCTACCAATACCCAAGGGACACAGCCTACGTTTGCCCACATGGTAGATGACCTGAAGAAGGTGCTGATGTCTTTGCCATGAAGTCAAGAGTGGCATGAAGACATGGCAGTTCTGCTCTCCCACCAGACAGTGTCAGTCTTTCCTCAGTCTACCTCAGCCTGTGTTTAAGATGAAGGCTTTGTTGTACAGTATTTTCAAACACCTATTTCTGAGTGATTCCTTGAGAAAGGAGGAGTGATTTGTGAGTGATGAGGCATCACTGTGACACATTAATTACATGGGGGGAGACAACATGATCATATAGACCTGTCTGGAGGCCCCAGCAGCCCAGGCCTGAACCTCTCCCAGGCTGAGCCAGCCCTGTATGTGCATGCACTGTGGCCTTGTTTCTCCTGTCAGAGAGGTGCAACGGGCTTTGGCTTTCTTCTGAACAGAGAGGAGCAAGCCTGTACACCCCTGTCTGGACGAGCTCTTGGCCTGCATTGTCCCGTTTGCTTGGTGTCCCAGCCTCTCTACTCTGGCTTCCTTGTAGAGGAAAGAAGGGATGCAGGCACCATCAGAGACACAGCTTCCCTCACAACAGCTGAGAAGAGGCAGGCTGGGAGATCTTAGTGCCATAGGCTTTTCTCTGCAGCTGGGTTGTGGTGTCCTGTACTGTAGCACATGTGGATGTCTGTGTAGGGGTAGGCCTTTCCAGCACCTGCCTCCTTACTCCTGAGTTTAAACCCTTGGAGGAGGGGTCTGCAGGCAGCCCTGGGCTGAGCTGGGCTCAGCAGTGCCTGTCGTTCCAGGAGAGCGCTCCATTTGCTGTCATCGGCAGTAACACTGTGGTGGAGGCGAAAGGCCAACGAGTCCGTGGACGACTGTACCCTTGGGGTATTGTGGAAGGTAAGCGTATGGTGTCTGGGAGAGGGGCAGGCAGGAATGGGGGAAGGACAGGCAGGTGCTTGTAATGGATGGCAGGGGAGAGCTTATCTCTACACAGCTGTGACACCTTTGGCACATGGCACAGGATGAGGCATGGTAGAGACAGAGGCACTGGGACTGGCTCAGGAGGTCTGCTGCTGGGGGTGCAGCAGTTGCTCTGTCTCTGAAGCTATAACAGACTGAAGAAGAGAGCCTGCAGTGTGAATGGGAGAATATCTGGGCTTTAATGAAGTAGGATAGGGGGGTGACTGGGCATTGCCAGTTTAGTTTCTGGGGAGAAGATACTGCCCTCAGTCAAACTGAATCATAAACCATCCTGCAGTCCATCCTTTGCTGCTGGTCCTGTGTGTGCTGGAGTTGCTGGGCTGGAGGCTGTGCTTGTGCACAGTGTTTGTCTTTTTCTTCCTTTCCAAAGGGGTTCCATAAGGCCCATAGGCAGAATAACCCTGGAATGGCTTTTGCTGCTCTTGCTGACTCCCCCATGCTGGTGCATTGCTTTGAGCTCTTGCAGCTTTAGATCCCAAAAGCTTATGTGTGCCCTCGTGGGCTGGTGCCCACTGCTTGAGCTGCCCAGCCACTGATTCTTCTCTCTCTACTGGCTTCAGAGGGGGCTGTGCCTGTAGGAATGCTGACATTTGGCAGGGGGATCAACTTAGTGAGAACCCGGGCCTGACACAGCGGCTTCCCCCAGCCCTGCAGAGAGGTAAATGGAGATCACCACAGCTGGTGTGCAGCTACTGGACACAGCACTGCCCTGTGGAGTGCTGCGGTGCTGCCTGGAGCCTACAGGGGCCTTTCAGTCAGTCCAGAGTCTGAGGAGATGAGCAGTTTGCCGCCAGCACTGGCTGTGCTCATTGTGGTTGTAACAATGACATCCCGTGTACCTGGGAGCAGCATCCTCCTTCAGGGCTTTTCTGTATGTGCTTAAATTAATACTCTTGCTCAGAAAAAGTCTTGGGAACACAGTGACTTAAGCAGCCTGGCCTCAGCATTGAGATGCTCAGAGCATCATTGAGGCCAGAGGCAGGGCTGGGGGAGAGCCCCAGGCAGTGGTGGAGGATAAGGAACGAGCCCTGGGGGGAATTTTAGCCCAGCCTAAGTGCTGGGAGGTGAGAAGGGTCTCCCTGGAAAGGTCTGCTGAGGTGTGACATCCAAGCACTCTCCCGTTGTTGCTTCCCCAGTGGAAAACCAGGCACACTGCGACTTTGTGAAGCTGCGGAACATGCTGATCCGGACACACATGCATGACCTGAAGGATGTCACTTGTGATGTCCACTATGAGAACTACCGAGCTCAGTGCATCCAGCAAATGACCAGGTGGGTCCCCATGGCTTCATCCAGAGGTGGCAGGGGTGTCTCACTGCAGAGCTAGGGTTGCTCTCATAACAGCTGGTTCATCAGGAGGCTCTGGGTCTGCTGGAACATGCTGGGCTGCAGTCTGGGGATTGGCACTAGGGGCTAAAATGGCAAATCCAAGCATGCCTCTCACAGCCTGAACCCATGGTGGGAATGCTGCTGAGAATCCATGTTCCTGTCTGAGGATTCCCCATGTAGATCTTGAGAAACAGGCCAGGAGATTATTTTGAAGAGCTGTTCCTAGCTCTGGGTGAAATAAATCCAGCCTAATGAAACAGGGGTAAATTTTTTCTCTAGTGGGTGATAGCTACATGCACTGCCGGAGAGGAAGGCATTCTGCAGTCTGTGGTTGTGTCCAAATCACAGCATGACCCTTGGGATGCTGTTGTTTCTGAGACAACAGAGTCCAGGCAATTAGCAAGACTCTTAACACATCTCCAAAGATGTCTCTACATTGTCTTCCTGTTGCATTTGATTCTCTGTGGTTTTAGTCACAATGATGAGAAAATAGAAGAGAGAACACTTACAGGCTTCTCATTTGAAATATCTTGGTTTTTTAACTTCTTCCTTCCATGAGTGCAATACTGGTGACACATTCTAGGTTTAGTAGGTCTTGGCTCATTTGTTGTAAACCATCCCCTTCACTTCCAGCCTGAACTGGCTGGGTAGCTCTGTGCTGCCACGTTGCAGACATGGCTGCACTTCACCAGGGAGCAGTCCTGCATGGCGCATTCTGTTCACACACAGTGTATCTCAGTACTTTTGCATAGCAGACGAGCCTGTCTTTTTCAACAGTAGGAATAGGGAGTCTGAAAATAACTGCTTTAAATGTTAGAGATCTGAGAGAAGTGTCACAGCTGCTATTTAGGTAGGCTGTATGTCTATTAAAAGAAAAACATGATGAAAAAGCAGTTACTTAGCTTAAGAAAAGGTTGTTTCATGCCGTTTCTCACTGCAGGGCTAGTTCCTTGCCAGTGAACAAGTCTCATAAAATCAGACTGTGGCCATTTCTAGTAGTGGGATAAGGGTCCTCTAGAGAGATGTTCTGGGAGGGAACTGCTGCTCTAAGACTCGAATTGACTCAATAATGAGCCAACGGTGACTCCAAGTGGTGGGCACCTGCAAGTGGCATTTGGAATTCCCAGTTTCAGTGCAGGCATCTTTTTCGGTCCTTACCACCCTGACTTCTGTAGGCAAGTCACCTCCTTCCTCTGTTTCCAATCTGCACTGATGTGCACCCCAACCCTCATCACAATGCTACTGTGCCATGCCCATTGTGTCTCGTGTCTGCCACCTCCTGAATGTGAGGGCAGGCTTTGTTATCAAGACTTGCAGCAATTAAACTGCTCCTCTGGTTTTATTGTCCTGGAAAGAAAAGGACCATGGTGAGCATGTGGTGCCTTAGGGGTGCTGATAGTATGCATCGATGCTGCATAGGCACTTGCCCATATTAGCCAAAGGAGACCAGTTAAATTGCCTGTAAATGTCTCTGCTAAGCTTGCCAGTGTAGCTACAAAAGGTCATCAGAAACATCAGCCCTTTCTGTGTTTGCTGTCAGTATGAGCCTGGTTTGGATTTTCTCTGTTAACTACCCACAAGCTTCATTTTGAAAACTTTCATTGGTTTTGGTCTCATTGCGCATCTGAGTGCATCCCACACCTCTGGGCTAGATTGCTCCACAGTCCCTCCACTTGACAGGGTACATGCTGTTGCATTGCTGGCAGGTTTGCTATCAGGAGTGCCAGCCATTGTGTGGGGACACCAAAGCCAGCCAGCCTGAACCACAGCTGACTGCATTTCTCCCTTCTCTCCATCTTTCTAGCAAACTGACTCAGGACAACAGGATAGAAAGCCCGATTCCTATCCTGCCTCTCCCAACACCAGACACTGAGACAGAGAAGCTGATCAAAATGAAGGATGAGGAGGTGAGAGCCATTTATGTCTTGGTCTCCTTGGTGTTGGAGTTGGAATATGAGAACTTTCTCCAGGATTTCCCCATGGAGGCTGTCCTGGGGCTTCCCACTCTTGCCTCCCACCATCATGGACTCCTGTTGTGGAAGACAGAGTGTGAAAGCTGTGGCTTCCTTTGTCAGGGAAGCATGGTTCCATTCCACCCCAGATACAGATGCCTCTGTGCTCAGGCAGGAGTTAATACTACCCGAGGGATCCCTTTTTCAGCTCCAAGGGACTGTGCCCAATGCAGATGACTGTTTTCAGGCCACAGCAGATCCCTTTCTGACTGTCTCTTTTGTGTCTCATGCAGTTACGGCGGATGCAAGAGATGCTGCAGAAGATGCAGCAGCAGATGCAGGATCAATGAGAGGCAGGCACTCGGAGGGCAGGGGGAGTTCCCCAGTGACCATCTGAGGCCTGGCAAGAGCTGTGGACGTTTAGAAAAGGTTTCCTGTTGCATAGAGACTTGTGGGCACAAGCTGTACCCGCACCCTCTAATTTATTAGCAGCAATGCTGGCTTTGCAGTCAGCTGGATTGTGGAGGAGGCTCTTCACTTAACAGTTTACTGATGCATATTTCTTTTTTAATAATTATTCTTCCTTCTTTTTTTTTCTTTTCTTTTTTTCTTTTTTTTTTTTTTTTAATTTTTAAAGAAAATAGTGTGGGAAGTCTCTAAGACATCCTAGAAAACAAAAAGGTGTCCCTTTCCCATGTACTAATCTGTTGTTTGGGAATGCTCTGGTATTTAAAGTCCTGGTTTCTCTGGTGTACAAACTTGACTATCTGTGTCAATGCACGTAAATGTTTACTCCCAGCTGAGGTGTTGTGCCTCCTTCCCCATTCCCCTTGTCTGGGGCCAGCACAAGCATTGTAAAGGCAGCCGTATCCTCCTGTGAGTTTGAACTGTGCTCATCAGGCTCCTCAGCCTGAGGCCAGCTCTGGCCCAGAGAGCTGGAGCTGGGGGTTTCTTTGTGCACTGACCAGCTCAGGGGTCCTGATGGTTGCCTGGTTTTCTGCCTGTGTTTTTTGTTTAGTTGGCTGGGTTTAGTTTTCCTATCAAAAAACTCCAGGATCATTGCACTGAGTGGTGAAGGACTGAGTCTCTTGAGGTCAGTTAGAAGAAAGTGTCTTCTGCTGCTCTCAGTTTTGTCTTTTCTGGCTAGTTGTTGACTGCTGTCTGCAAGGAGATGATTTGAATGAGCGCTTTCCCAGCCATAGTTTCCTCTCACAGCAGGCTGGAGGTGTTGGTAGAGGAACCCCAGAGTCCGGCAGTTGCTAGCTGGGTGAGGTTTAGCTCTGGTCATCCAGCTTCAGTGTGTCTGGAGTATCTGTTCTGAAAAGCACTGTGGCAGCCAGAACACTTTGTTGGGACTGCTTCAGAGGGGATAGAAACCCTAGGGCTGAAATCCATCCTTGAATGCAGAGCTGGGCCCTAGCTGCAGGGTTTGAGGTCCTACAAGTGCATTGCTGGCCATGAGCTGCTGCTGAGGAAAGGACTGGATTTTGTAGACTTGTTCCAGAGATCTGCAAGCTGCCTGCCCAGGCAGGCGTGGGGTCAGCATGTGCAAGAGTGTCACTGCATGGGGCTGAGCACAGCCCAGCAGACGTGGTGCTTGCTCCCCTGCCCTTCCCCTGGGTTTCAGCCTTTCTCCCCTCCCTGGTCTGAGGCTTTTCCTGTCTCAGTGCTGGGAAGGCTGGTGGATCTGCTGGGCAGAGATAAGAGCACTTGTTGGGCAGCAGCTTCTGTCCTGTTTTTGCTTCCTGCAGTATTTTTAACTTTAGTACAGCCAGAACATAGCCCTGGAGTGTGATGGGGCCGACAGGGCAGGTCTCACACTGCCATGCTTGCAAGGAATCAGGGAGAGAGGCACACGCTTGGCTCTTCTCTCCAGCTCCAGGGAGTGCTACCATGGGCTGGGCCCTTCAGGTCCTCTGGCTCCCAGCCTGATTCCTTTGTCTCCTTTCCCCTTTTCTATCTGTTCCTCCATCGCTGACTCCCCAGTAGATCTACTTGTGTAGGAGCACAGTGTTGGCCAGGAATGGCCAGATCCTGAATTATGCTATTAGGCATTGCAGGGCTTGTCCAGGTGGTGAGTAGGTTGGCTGGTTCCAGTTATTCACTGTACAGAGCCCCTGCTTGTCCTGAACATGGGCTGTAGGGGCAGGGCAGAGACCCTGGCACAGGGTGGAAGGACAAAGCAAGGGTGGAAGCCCCTTGGCAGAAATGTACAAGCTGGGCAAGAGCAGTGTCCAACAATTATTGTTTTTTCTTTCATTTCCCCTATATTTGGCTCATAACCAACAGTGGTAGTGCCAGCCTAGGAGAGGGGAAGGGTTCAGGTCTTCAATAACATGCAGGACCAAGGTGGTTAAGGAGGAAATGCAGCCTTTCTTTGTGCAGTGTGCTTACTTGGGCAGGGGAGTAGCCTGAAACAGGGGCTGCCTCCATGTTGCTCTTTCAAACAGTTTCATTCCTAGAAAACAAAGGAGACCTTTACCCTCTGGAGTAGACATAGAGGAGCTGACAGTTTTTATTCTGGGCTGTGTGCAGAACTGCTGTATGGTGGTGAGAGCACTGGGTACACTGGTTGCAGGCAAGCAGGATTGCTGAGGGTCTGTTCCTCTGGGTGAGGAAATCTCCATCAGCTCAGTGCACATGGCTTCTACATCAAGAGACACAAGTCAGTGTCCTACAGTGAGGTGAAGCCTTTGGCTGCCAACTGATAGAGGTTGTTTAACTTATCCACAGATTATGTGGGAGTGAGGCAGTAGAGGTGACTTCTGCAGAGGGGCAGTGGTACTGGTGAAATCATGTCTCCGTACAGGAGGTTCCCTGCACAGAGCACCAGTTTGGGGGCTGCCTGGAACAGGATTAGAGACTGACTTTGGGGGCACCAGGGCTTCTGACTCTGGCCTAAATGGTGGCATCTCTTTATTAAAGGGGGAGTGTTTTGTACTACAGCATTGTGCTGCATAGTAAGTGGAGAAGAGACACATGTAGCTTGGCCATTTGGCTCTGGCAGTGAGAAGTGTGGATAGGAAAGCAATTTAACACCTCCCCTCACACAGTCCTCCACAGCCTCATATGCGACCCCTGTACATCCAGCCACGTTCCCGTGTCCTTGCCAAGCTTTGCCCTGCTGAGTGGGTCGCTGCAGGGCTAGTGTCCTGCTCTACAGAGCTATCCCAGGCTACAGCTGGGGCTGTCAGTACAACATCCAGACCTTGTGCCTGGCTGGGAATGGAGCCGTGGCATGAACTCCTTGTGTGCCGCTGCCTATGTCCTGCCTGTGCAGTCCTTGCTGCCTTCCCGCATGCCTCCCCACTGAGAAAGAGGGGATCCCACACTTTGTGCTTTGCAATAGCTTTCCCTGCTCCTGCTCACAAACTCTTGCTGTGCTTTAACTCTGGCTTGCTCCTGCCATGCATTTTCCCCATCCCTTGCTCCATTCCTAGGCTCTTTGTTTCCTGTTCATCTGTTGGATTATTATTATATGTATTTTTTGTAAATTTCTGTTTGAACATTTTGTCATTGTGAAAAAAGAAAACCGAAACCTTTTAAACCATATCCGTTTTATTAAATGATTATTATTATTATTATTAATGTTTACTACCTGAATTGATCAGTGAAATAAATACATTCAAAACCAACAACCTCTTTCTGTTTCATTTTCAGCTCCGTTGAGCAGTGTTGGTGATAGGTTATGGGCAGGAGAGAGCAAAACTGACGCTGTTTCTCCTTTCGTCTGATTCTGTCAGGGAAGGCTTCAGGCAGGGCTTCTTGATGCGATTCCTGGCCTGTTGATGTCAGAAGCTAGACAAGATAAACTTGAAAATCTTCTGTCTTTAAGCTTCCCCTAAGAGCAGTGTCAAAATTGGCAATGGGCAGCTGGGCAGGATCCGATCCTGGGAAATGCAGTTTTAAGGAGCCAGAGGAGCACTGCTAAGTCTGCTGCACGCAGAGCCGCAGTGGATCTGGCTCCGGATCAGCTCTCTGCCATTCATGTGACTATGAATAAATGTAACATCAAGTGCATGAGACAACGTCAGTTTGCTAAGCAAACTTAGTAGTAGCAGCTTAGTAGTAGGAAGTAGTCAAGTTGCTCCCAAGTTGAAACCAGGCCCTGCAGGACAAACTGGGTTCATTTGTTAACCTCTTTCCTGCTCTGCCTGTCAGTGAAACAACTGGAATGATCTGCTCTGACCTTCTAGAAATGTAAAGTGTTTCGTTCAGAGCATCGGAGATTTTTCCTTTGTTAGTGCCAAATTCTGCTGCTGTTTACACTCTAAATTCTTTTAATATCAGCACATTCAGGATGTTCATAATTTCTACTCTGTATGATGTGCACAGTACAAGGTAATGGAGAGTTGTGCCCAATGCAGCAACAGTTTCACAGTGTGATTCTGGTGGCCTTATCCTAAGGAGCATAGCCAATGCTTTGATGGCAGAAAAATATCCATGAAGGTGTGATGGCCTTGAGAAGACAAGATTCTACTTAAATTTAATTTTGACACTTACTTATTCAAGTGTATTTGCGTAATGCAACTTCTGAATAAAGAATGTGGTCAGTCTTCATCAGTCAGTCCAAGCTGCAATTGTTGAGGTGTGCCAACTCCCTTGGCTACCTAAAGAGCAGTCCTCAGAGCACTGTTTTTTCCACACTATTATCCTTCCTGTGAATCTAACGGGTTTGTTTTGGTATAGACAGTGAAATGCCAGGAGTTATATTTTAACCCTGTACCTATCATGAGGGGATGCTGGTGCCTGGCTGATCTTTTCTCCTTGGCTCAACTATTGACACTGTTGTGGTCACTGGAAGTCCATTTTTTTTTAAGTCCATTTTTTTCGACTGCTAATTAGGAGTAGATTTGTGTCACTGCTTCAAGGGAAGCCTCAGGGTCAGCACATTGCAAAGTGCTAGGTCTCCCCACTGCCAAATGTATAGTCTTCCTGATGAGATGGAGAAACCAAAGGCTACAGTGCTCAGGGAGTCTGGTACAAATCAGTAACGTCACCTTCCGGGTTGAAGTGCATTGTGAGTTACTACGCAATTGAGCCTTTGTGATGTTTCTGTTGGACCAAGCCTGTGGGCCCAGAATCACAGTTATCAGTACTGTCAGCATCTCTCCTGGCTAACATGTTCTTGTGAGTGTCAGTTCCCATTTCTTGGAATACTTGCTCAATGAAGCCTCAGCTTCCGGTGACATGCAGCGAACTTGCAGGAAGGCCTCATGTGGGAGGTGTCCCTGGGATGAGTCTGACCCTTATCTTGCCAGCCAGCTGCAAGGGGATTATCCGGGAGCTCAGCTATGCAGCTGCAAACAGTCTTATGCTGGCTGGACTGCCTTAAGACCTTCCTCTTGTCTTGTAAAGCCAGCAAGAAAGCAAGGATTGAACTACTCTGGTAAGTCAACAAAGTCACCTCTGGTAACTTTGATAGTTTATTTTATTTTATGTTTTTATTTGCACAGAAAAACACTGCCTTGTAGATATGCATGGTTCTTCTCCTAAAGAAGTTATAGCAGTTCATGTGTTCAGTGGTGTAAAACTGCAACACAAAGACAGCTCATTGACCTCTGTCTCCCAGTATTCCCACAGCTCCAGCAGGACATTATTCACCTGTTGGAGCAATATCTAGCATGGAAAACTCCACTGACCTTCACCCTTGGTGGTCAGTAGCCTCTCTGCTGGCCAAGGACTGTTTATCACTTCTTTTCAAAACTGGAAAGGCTATTTTTTAGTTGTGGTAACACTACTTTTATTTCTGAATCTCCTCTTGTAGTTTGTATGAACAAAGCTTTGCTTACAATTGTGATTCAGAGCTGTGATAAGGCATGAGCAGTTTCATATTCTAATTTTTGATTCCTTCACATAAATTTTCTTCACTACCCTAGTAATGCGCCTCCAGTAATGCTGAAAATACAGCTCTTGTACACTCCTGAGGACTAGTTAAAATAAATTTAATGGCTGCAGCTAAGCCTCCCAGTAACCATCTGTTCATATTCCTCTTCAAATCCAAGGTTGGAAGACCAGGAACATTCCTTCTGTAATAAGAGACCAAGAATTTGCATGCTTCTTTTAACTCTGTTCTTTTCGGAGCTCTCGCATCTCCTGTGAAGGACAGCAAATTCATCCACCTTTGGAAACTGATTATCAGAACAAAACAACAGATCTTCTGTCATCCTAGAGTGTGTGGTGTCAACTTGCCTGGTGTCCACCTCATCCAGTCTCACCAGAGGAGTGTTTGCAGGTGAAGATGAACAGTGGAATTCTCTTGTTGCCTCTCCTTGGCTTCCTCCCACTTGTGATATCTACATGCCCTGTGCCATGCAAGTGTACCACCACCATTGTCGACTGCACTTCAAAAGGCCTAACTGTAGCAAAACTACCGGTTGCTTTCCGCCCTACAGCTGAAATTATCCACCTTGGTTACAACAAGCTCACCTCTATTCCCAATGGACTCTTTGACAACCTAAAGAGCCTTCAGGTAGTCTACCTGCAGGGCAACCCTTGGGAATGCAACTGTGACATCCTCTACTTGCGCTCCTGGCTCCAGTGGCAGCAGAACCGGACCTTATACAAGGATGTGAGATGCAGCTCCCCAGCTCACCTGCAGGACCGGATCATTGCCTATCTGACAGAAGACGAGATCATTGCCACATGCCAGTACTGGTACTGCATCCTGGCTCTCTTCTCTCAGCTCTGTCTTTTCATCCTCCTTTTCCTCCAGGGTATCTTTATTATCTTCATCATTGTCTACCTTCAGAAATTTCGGAGAATGACTGCTGAAGCTCAGAGCACCACCCAAGATCTACACCAGCATGTAGACACATGGGCATCTTCAAGAAGCCCTTACAATAGTGACTAACATTACAAGACTGAATACTGTTTTCCCCCTTGAGTGATGCTCTGATAAGGTCATGTGGTTTGTGAGATCCAAAGGGGGCAATTTGGTGCAGCATCTGACCCTGACTGCAGTCCAAAACAGGACTGGAACTGATCAGACACTGGCTGTTTTTCCAAAGACCTGATCCTGTGTTTTTTTTACTGCTTTAAGTTCTTTAGCATGTTCCTTATTGCTTTGATGAGCTAGGGATGGTTCTGGTTTGATAGACTAAGGAAATCATCAACTACAGCAACCAGAACTGACTCTAACTGCTCGTAAGCTTGTAGGGCCTGTGGTGCTTGATCCTTCCTATGCTTGAGTATTTCAGCCATATTTTCACAATGCTTCTGGTTGCACTTGGTCAGGTGAGAATAGAGGTGGACAGTGAACAGTTAAGATACTGGACTAGGACAATGGAGAAAAGCAGTTTCCTTGATGCTACCACAGGTTGCCTTAGTAAGCTTTGAAAAAGTGACCGAGTCTTCTCCTGCCTCAGTTTCCCATCAGTAAAAGGGAAAGAATGCTTCTTCTTGCTTAATGTATCTTTCCCAATGTTCCTATGGGGGAGGGATGTATTGTTTAGAAGCCTACCGTTTTCCCCTATCTTCATTCTTTTTTATCTACATATATAGTTTCTATACTGATTTCAACATACACTCTTGTCATACTGGGGCCCTGAGTGCTTGTGAGACATTCACCCTGGAGCCAAGTGTTGAATGTTTGTATGGCACCTGGCACAGGAGATCTGGTCCTGTTTAGGGACTCAAAACTGCACAACCCACTAACGTGTGCTTCCTGCCGGTTATGTTGTCCCTCTATTTCTGGAAAGAAGCAATACTGAAATAAAATAATGATGCATGTTGATGTAAAATGGCTTATTTCTTGCATTCTACACTGGGAATCTTGCACTCTATTGCACCCCTGGCAGCTTCTTGGGCTCCCTCGCACCCACCTGTGCCTAGCAGAGCATGTACTGAGGGCCGGTGATGTTACCAAAGTGCACCACAGGGTTAACCTGGACAACTTCTGCCTTTCGCAGCGGGCAGGTCCTGAGGTGTTTCTGCTGTACCTCCTCAGCTGCTGCTTACTGCTGTTACCGGTGGGTCTGTGAAGGCAGGGGTGATGCTTGGTGCTAGCCTGTGCCGGCCCTGAGCCCTCAGCCTAACGGTCGCCGTCGGCCGTTAACGGTCGTTAACCGCCGCCTGGTGGTCCCAGTCTGCCCTGACCGCGTTCACCTGGTGCTGAGGAGAGACCGTGCGCACCGGGTGAGGCTCCGAGCGCTGCTGGAGGGCACAAGGAGGGGTCTGTGCGATGGACGCTGAGGTGGGAGATGGGGTCTTGTGTTATACACAAGGCCTTCTCGCCCTGCCGAGGGCAGACTGGCGTTGAAGGCTGTGAGTGCCGTTCTCCATGTTGTGTGCGCCTAGGCCAGCCTGGCTGAGGTGAGTGATACACCGCGCTGCTCGGTGGGCTCTGTCCTCCATTTCCCTTCTCTCCCCATGTCCCTCCAGCACTGGTTCGCTGTGGTGTTTGCCTGACTGGGTGTTGCAGTGTAGCAACCAAGAAATCGGAGTTCCAGCTTAGATTTGGTTGGTTGTTTTTTTTCTCCTGAGGATTGAACCTTGCTGCATGTTGTGGTCGACATACCTCTTGTTTGGTGCTGTGATGTCCCCTATGATATCAGCAGTAACCGTGGCCTCCAAGGGGGGACACAGTTCCACAGAGGAGCCTACTCTGTGGAGATGCCCAAAGTAATGCTCCATGAGGCACCCGACACTCAAATCTCTTGGCTTTCAAGTACTGTGGTATTACTGCTGTTGTATTACTATTCCCCCCACACCTCCAAGGAACATCCTTTCCTCAGGAGTAGAAAGCCTGTTTTCTGGCTTGTTTTCCCCAGTATCCTTTTCCCAGAATCCAGATGCAGATGTGTACAAAAGTAGCACTATCTCCCCTTCACCCCTTCTTTCTAGTTTCATTAGGTCAATTATACTCTTATTTTAGCTGGTTTATGCCTGTTGGTAAGCTCCTTTCCTTTACTCATACATGTAAAGAGTGTAAAAGGCCATTTGCCTTCCCAAGGTGTGCTGGTGTGGCAGAATGAATCCCTGAGTTTTCTGCAGATTTTTAGCTGAATTTACTGGGGTTAGAAGATGTTGCTGGTGCACATGCGCAGGTACTGACAGTGCTGCAGGTACAGGCTCAGGTAATGAGAGAGGCTGGACTGGGCACAATCCCAGCCCTGTTACTGCTGAGCTGCCTGCCTGTCAGCACTGCCTTGGGGTGCTGGAAAACCTTCAGTACTTGGTGTGCCCACAGTAGAAGGACTGCTGACCTTGGTTTCATTTCCCTGGGGAGGCAGGAGGGGTCCTGACTCTGCGTTGTTAAGTCTTGGCACATGAAAGGTAAAAAGCCTTTCTGGCATCATTTGCACCTGTGAAGAAAGAGACTAGCCATAGCAATGTGATAATTGTACTTAGTGCAGAGTGATTTGTATGCCGTGGCAGCATGTCTAATCCATAAATCTGGAGCCTGCATGTCTTGGCTTCTCCTGGCTATCAAAGCTGCACGTCTCAGATGCTTTCTTGCTCCACTGCCCTGCGAAAGATCTGCTGTACTGCTGAAGGGAGAGACTGTCCAAGGCTTCACAGTGACTTCAAAAGGCAAGCAGTGATGAAATACACAAAGATAAATGCCAGCCATTAAGATGCTTTACAAATAACTTAATAGTATCAAGGCCAATCCAACACCTGGGCATGCAGAATTGGCTACCAGATTTACGAGACAGGCTGCTATATTGCCAAAGTTTTACAGTGCTTCCAGGCAGCTCCTGTCTCTGAAAGACACTGGAAACCAAACCAAACGAGAATGTGTTTGCAGCCTCCACTCATGCAGAGATCCAAACCTGAGGTGTCTGAAAAGCAGGTCAGCTCTTACGAAGTGAAGGACAAAATGGTTGGTAGATGACACTTGGTAAGGCACGTTCGTTCTTCCTTCTTTTAAATGCCCTGTTTTTCACCACATGGCCATGCTTGCATGCTTTGCAGAGTAAAAGCAGTCTTGAAAGCAGAGCAAGCTGATTTTGGAGCTTTGAGAATTTTAGCCTGGAATCCCACAGAGAACCAGTTTTTCAGTCTCTGTACCTTACGGTGATAATGGTTATGTTTGCTTCATGTTTGCTGTAGGTGCTTGTTTAAATCATGTATTATTGACACCTGGGAACCTACCCTTGTTGTTTCAAATAGACTTTCATAGTTTCTGACTGCTTGCATGTAGGATGGGAAGATCACATTTTTACACATACAGAACAACTTATCCACTGTAGGGCTTGGTCACAAGGAGACAGGCCCATTCTATGCAACAGCTGGAGATTAAGCACTGTTTAGAGATCATATGGAGGAAAGTCCTGGAGAGGCATGGCGTATCTCTGTCACACACAGTCACAGCTGTATGCTATGCATGTGCCCAAGTGAGAATGTTCAATGGATGCCTGGGTGGCAGCCTGATGTGGTATCTGTTGCATTGCTTACAAATTGAAGAGGACATTTTTCATGGTCATTTATGTGAGGCTACCTGGCATTCTTCAAACCCCTAATTTCCCTTCAGGATTGAAGTATACAGGACATCCCAGAGAGAGTGCCAAGAAAAGCAGTGCTAATACTACATTGTGGGACATCTTGTCTGGCCTAGGGTACATGGGAGAAAAGCTATTTTACAAATATTTATAAATAGGATTTACTTTTTTTTTTAATATATATTTGCATATGAAAACTGAGGCTTCCTCAGGCTCCTAAGCCTGATTTCAGAGGGCTTTAAATGGAGAGCACAAAGTCTAACTTAACAGGTTTCCGCAAATGATTGGTTGTCTTGGATAAATGTCTTGAAAACAACAGGTTACAGTGTTAAGGTTTATTCTGAAGGTAGTATGTGCAGTTTGTTCTGAAGATACTGTATGTCTAGATAAAGGTGTATGTTCCATATGTTCCCTGGAAGGACAGGTTAGAGCACTGCTGGAAGACATAAAAGATTTAAGTGGTTTTATTAAAAAAAAAAAAAAACCAAAAAAAACCAACCCAAACCAAAACCCAACAAAATAACAACAAAAAAAAAAAAACCTCACCAAAAAACCACACTCTTAAACCTACAAGTAACTTTTTGCTATCTCTTTATATGTTTCATGATCTGCTTCTGCTCTGAAGTGTTTGTGACTATTGAGAACAGAATATGCTGGGAGGTGTTGCTTTAAGTTTTCACAGGGAAGCATTAACCTGAGAGTCATGAAACCAAACTGTAAAGAATGCCCTGTATAGATACCTAATGGTTTAGGCTGTAGCAGTGGTCTATGGTCCTCCCCTGTAAGAGCTGATAACCACTTCTAACCTACCCTGTCTCAGTGCTTTGATGCCATATCAGTGTCATTCATTTTGCATGAAAACAGAGCTCATTGCATTAAAGACGATCTCGGGAGCCGTTACCCATATTGACATGTAATTTGGGTTTGCTCGGAAGAGGGCAGCAAGTAGCTTTTAATCTCCTGTTTGCTTTTACTTGTAAAATGAACGTGAGATGTGGGCCTGGGAGAGGATGAAGGCAAGAGTGATGCGTGTCTGCCCAAAGTGACTAAATGAATCTCTGAAATTAGTTGCCCAACCAGCAGACGTAGCTTTTTTTAACCTGTAATTACTAGTTTACACAGTCACTTTCATGTTGGCATTCCAAAACATCAGACTGAAACAGAGAAGGGAGGAAAGTGGGCATTGTCTTGCGATGTCCATAATGGAAATAGTGTTGGTTCTCTGTGGGGTATTTAGTCTGATGAGTTTTGGAGGGATGAAACTTACCCCTTGGTAGGTGGGTGGAGTGGGGGGTGAAAAAGCCTTGCCCATCATCACTGAGTGGTGAGAGCGGTAGGTTTCTGCTGGCATGCCTGCTGGAGATGGGAAGGTGTCTGGAGGATGGGTAGAAGATATGTGCTCTGAGAATACCCCAGGGCTAGGTAGGACAGAGGTGCAAGAAAAACTCAAAGTTACTGGGTTTGGCTCTATGCATCCATGGGACAGAAAATGCAGAGGCTAAACAGGCAAACATGGAAGCACCCAGGAATATAAATGCCTCTGCACTGAGAGGAGCTGTGGGGAGCTGAAGTGTGGATTGAAGTACTGTGAAACACTGATACCTCCTGTTACAAATCATAGCCCTTAACTTGGTTGTCTCTCATGGAATACAGTATGTCTGTGCCTGTGTTTGAGGAGCTTTTTTCGGCAGGGGCTTTTACCTCCAGCATTTTTAAGCTCACCAAGAGATGATGTGGGTGCCCATGCTTGCTCTGCATCTCCATTACCTGATCTTTCAACACAGTTTTAGTAAGCTATTTTTTTTCCCAGGATGAGGCTTTAATTCCCTTCCAGAGAGCTCAAATGCAGATTTTATTCCAGAAACAATGCTCCCCTTATGTGCTGTGTCATGATCTCTGTGAATGAACCTGCTGGTGAAATGAAGGCTTTTCCCCAGGCTGTTTTGTACTTTTCTCAGGTGAATCTTCTTGTTCTATCAGCTGCCTGTATTCCTGCAGAGAGAGAGAGAAGGGAAGTAAAGCATAAAATCTTTGTTCCATGGGGACATGAGACAATGCGACAGTCAGTGGGGCTTGGGCTTCATATTTAGTTTCCATAAATCCCCATGCGCTGCAGGGAGATTGTCCACATTAAAGCCTATGAAGCAGAGGGAAGTTTCTCTGCACAGATGTATGTGTTTTTCTGTCTTGTAATACTTCGAGTCCAGTCAAAGACTCTGCCCTGAGCTGGCTGTTCACTTCAGACCAAAATTAGCGTCATCTTTCTTCCTTCATTCTCAGCTCTGCTGTGAGCTGCTCCCTATTCTGTTGATACCTGTTCTTCCCCACCCCTCAGAGAGCTGTCAGCATTTCATAAGTTGTACATAAAACATAGCTTGCCACTTTCCCATCTTTGTTCCCTTGGTGGCCAAGCTGCACCATAGCCACCACGCTGATTAATTTGATGATTCAGTAGAGAAGGCTTTGAAAGTGAGATACTGGTGTTCTTGATCACTTCCTCTCCTCTCATTCCCCCTGCCACTAGCAGTCAAGAATAGCATTTTAATAATCCCTTAGCTGCCTTTCCTCTTTTCCTGAGACCTTCAAGGGTGCAAGAAGCAGTGGTGTCGTTTCTGTGCTGCCTACCCCTAAACAAAGGGAACTACCTCCGAGCTCTGTGCCTGAATTTCAGTGTGCAAATTACCCTGCAGTTTCCTACAGTGCTTCAGGTACAGTGTTTTGTATCTATCCATTGCTGGTTCTTGGCCTGAGGAAAATGAGAGGAAATTGAGATGAAAGTTGGGCACTGTATCCTGTAAACTTTTTCCAGTGGTTAATTAGCTGTGGAAAAAAATTGCATGTAATTTCAATCCCTGTTTGCCTCTTGAGTTTCCAACATTCCTACCTTGCTTTGCCTTTATCTGTAGATGTCTGTGGGGCCCCATGTGCTAGGCACTCTGTGTTCCCAGGGATGGGAAATTGTGAAATCCATGTGGGATGGGAAATTCTCTCAGATGTTTCCCATCTTAGAGAGGGAAAAAGAGTCTATCTTGGAAGCAATTCAGCTAAAACCCAGGGCATACAGCTGGTGCATTCATCTTCATGCTCAACCTCCTGCCTACCAACAACTCACTTGACTTTCTAAATGAAAAATTACTCTAATTGAAAATTGGAGCTTCAGTATTTGTGAAGCTGAAAGCAGGCATCTAAACTAGCCCACTGATTTATAGGTACATTGTTTTAAATCCATGTTTTAAAGACAGGTGCTTATACCAACTGTTCTTTGGTCTTGCCAAGTCGGGGGATTCATGTTAAAATAATTGCTCAGTGGTTTCTACCAGCTTTGTATCTTGCACAGTGAAGAGGGTCTGTCTGCTGAAGTGTCTTTCATTGCATGTAGTGAGACAGCAGAGGAACAGAAAGAGGAGGATAGGGTAAATGATCTATAATTGCAGGACTACCAGTGACCTTGTGGCCTAGTGGGCTGCTGCTGTTGAGAAGTGGCTTATGGTCCTATCTGGAGCGAAGCTTCTGTGGCATCAATCTTCCTGAAAGAAGCTGGGTCCTGCCTAAGTGACAGCTTTATTTTTGCTTTGCTGTGCAAGTGGATCCACCTGATGGAAGCTGTGCAGGACATGACAGTATTTGGGGTTTCTCCAGCAGAAGACTTTTGTTACTCAGAGTCTGAGAGTTTATTAACCACAGTCATCCGGCAGGTCTTGGAAGGACTCCCAGGACCCCTGGAGATGCTAAGCTGCATGTGTTGACATACTGGGAGTCCAGCGGCTGCTGTGTTTCTCTTATTTCAAAGGAAATGCCAATCAGAGAGGGAACATCTCAGTTGGGAAGCAGCTGGAGTGCATATCAAACAGGACCTTTTACTGGGGTACAAGGGCAGGGAAGGAGGCAGTCTCTTGGATGGAAGGGAGCAGCCACTGATCCTGATTGCTAACGCCGCACAGAGATGGCCTGGCATTAGTGCAGTCAAGAATCATTGGCTTTCAGCCCACTGCGAGCAGGCTGCAGCCCCAGAGGTGCTGTGGTGGATGGTAGGAGAAGCAGGTGGGATGCAATGCTGATCTCTGGTGCTGCACACTTAACAGCTTCACCCTGCCAGTTCCCTGCTTCCCTTGGCACCAGCAAGGTGTAAGGTAACTCAGTACTGAAGTAGGTTGGTATGGAATTGGACATACTTGCCCAGGACAAGTGTGTAAAGCTGAGAGGTCATGTGGAACTGCTCTCCTTCCTGTTGTTAGAGTCAGCAGGAGCCTTGTGTAATTTGTGCCATGGTTGTAATGATTACTGATTAGGAGATATAACTTAATACAGTATGGGGTGCTATTTTGTATCCTTCTCTGGAGCACTTCTGAATGCTTAGGGCATGAGTGGATTTACCAGTGTCACCCATACTGAATGGGACAGGCTGTTCTCCACCTGGCATTTTGCAGGATTGGACTGATGACACAGAAAGTTAACCAGGGCTGCTGGAGGGCGTTGTGGCTGGGCTATCCTCACTGTCTGTCCAGGGTGGCCAACACTAACCCATCCTTTGGTCTTCGCAGAGGAAGGAAGGTCTGGGATGAATGCTACAAAGATGAATTGCTCCGTGGTGTGTGTGTGAGAGCATTCATCGCTGTGTTTTTGCTGTTGTGAACTGCCTGGAAAAGTTTCCTCGCTCAGCTAGGGAGGAAGAACCTCACTGCAGAGTTTATATAGCATCAGTGCTACCAGTGGTCAAAGCAAGCTGACAGCAAACAGCACACAGGATTAAGTTTGTGCATATGACCAAGAAAAGAACGAGGAGTGAGAAGAAAAAAGGGCCAGACCTGATGGGCAGTTTCCTGGCAAAAAGAGCTTGATCTGGGCTGATTACTGAGTATTTACAAATGCTGAAAAAGTTATTGCCTACTGACTTGGCCTAATTGTATCTTCAGCAATTCCTACAGATGGGGAATGAGTGGTGAGAATAAGAGGAGGGAGGATCTGGTTACATGCCCGGGGAGGAATGCCAAGATTTCCTTGCCTGTCTTGGCACTGGCTTTTTGCTCCTCCTGCCCTGCCCTCCTACCTTTCTGGCTAATCCAGCCTTCGTTCAGAGTCTAACACTGCAGGAAAGGGAGGCTCTTCTGTTGGAGTTGCTGCACCCAAGTCAGTGTATGCCAAGCTGTGCATAAAATAAAACATAAAATATATAGGACCTGCTGCACTTAAGCTTGGAATGGAGAGAAAAGCAACACAGTTTGTGAGCTGCTATAAGACACCCTGTAGCTTCTCAGCAAAGCAGCTTTTGTGAGGACTTTGAGCAGAAGGTGAAACCTGAAGTCTATTTTATTGGGTAGGGTTATTAAGGAACTGAATCTAGAAGGTTAATCTCAGAACTATGCTAAGTTTGAACATCTGTAAGTGCTTTGAGATTTGTGAGTGAAAAGTTCTAGGCAAAAGGAGAGGATGTATCTGTGGTTCAAAGCAGGGCCAAGGGTATACCTCCTGCCTATAGCTTGGCTATGCAAAAACTTCTGGAAAGCTATTTCTTTGCTTTTGAAATATATTTGACTGCACCAAGTAGTATGGCTTTCTCAAAATGTTTTCCTTGGCTTATCCAGTGCCTCCTGGCCTCTGTTTCTTCTCTTTTTCTTTCCTATTCTTCACAAACAATTCAGTTTGAACCTTACTTTACTTAGTTTAGGTTTAGTATTTCCCTCAAGTATTTAAGGGCATGATACTTATCTTGAGCAGCAAGCCAAGGAATTGCAGAAATTCTCTGTTAATATCTCACTCTCCTTTTGATACACAGGCTTCCTGGAGCAGATTTGTAGCTCCCCACCTGCTGCTTATTCCATCCTAACACAGTATAGAAGATTTGGTCTGTTACCTGCTGGATGGAGAGGCATCTGAAAATAGCACCAGGCATTGTTCATCCTTTCACCTATCTTGTGATGAACCTGCTGGTTTAGGAAGTGTGGGAAACATAAAAATTAAAATATCTATCTTGGAGACTTCTCATCATCAGATCTCAGAGGGCTTTGCCAAGATGGATACCAGTTGCTGACCTACTGCAAAGATGGAGAAACTGAAACAGTGAGAATTTTGGGATGTGCCTGCTCTCGCAGAGCATGTTAGGAGCAAATCTGGGATTGAACACTCCTGCATCTCACACCAGCCTCCTGGGAAGCAGGAAGGAAGGGCCCCGAGGTAGCTATCTTGCATGTAGCTCTTCCTCACTTTCTTCTCAATTAATTTGCACACTGTAGAAGAGGGACCATATTCCCTGTTCCTCATGGTTCAGTTAATCAGCAAGTTCTTTCTAGATTTCAGTAGATCTGAGTCTGGAAGAGTTGGTGTTACTACTGACACCAGAGTCTTGAAGGCAATGTCTGTTTCCAGGCCATGTGCTTCGATGGGCAGCTGCTGCCTCCTCACAGAAGTTGCTTGTAAAATGCTGCTGTGAATCTTCTCGAAATATCCAAATCCTGAGTGTTACAGGAATGATAGAGAACAAGGGCATTTTTTTTTTTTTTTGGATGTGTGGTGCAGTTGGGAGCTGGTATACTGGGAAGTAATCTCTAACTTTGGTCTTGATGAGTGTGAAATGTATGCGTCTTGCAGTCTGGCAAGGTGCAGAATTAGCAGTGAGAACAGAGGTGTCCCAAACATACTTCCCACAAGTGTGTGCAGAGGTGTGGGACAGTGTCCCCTTCCAGTGTGCAAAGGAAGCCAAATCTTGCTTTTATCAGATCTCTTTGGCCTTGGAGTAACTTCATTTCTCTCTGCTATGCCGCAGGGATGCAATTGGCTCCCCTACTTGTGACCCACAACACCCACTGAAGGATGTGTCTTCGAGCCCTGAGCCATTTTTTCTGGAGGCTGCTACACAAAGGCACTTGTGATGCTTGGAGAAGGGAGGGTAGAGTGCATGCCTGCCCCATAAGAAAATGTGTCTCCACCTACACCTGGCATGGCTATGTTTTTCTAGCTCTTTTGTGGTTTTGTTGTTCTCCTCTTGCACCCACAAGACCCTGGTCTGGCTATATCAACTGGATAAATCTTTCTTGTGTTCCTCCCACAGGGTCCAGGCACAAGCCCAGCCAAACTTTTCATATATGTCTGCAAATGGACCTTTGCCCCTATGGTTTGCCTGTCCCCCTCTTCACCCGTGGACAGGCACTCCAGTGCATTAAGTGGACATTTTCCAGCCCTGAGCTGCCAGAGTTAATTAACCTTTTGCTAAGGCCAGGCCAGTCTTTCTGGAAAGCTAGATCCATTGGGCTGTGCATTCCGTAAGCTTCTCTTTGCCTGGCGTCTCATGTATCTGTACTGGAAAAATCCATTTCTTCCTCCATATACTTGTATTTTAGGATTGGAGGAACATAAGCTTTGTGAAGTAAGAAGCAATTGAGTTCCCCAAATCTTCCTGCTGTTAGCAGCTGCCAGGAACTTGCCATGGGAGAAAACCATCCTAAAGCTGCTGGAGATGCCTTGGCTCATCCTGGGCAGAGGATGCACACATGCAGTTCCTTGTCTCTGAGAAAGAGCAAAGTCTCTCCTTTGTTTGAGCTGTTTTGGTATAAGGCAGCTGCTACAATTTCCTAGAAATTGCTTGGCAAGACTGGTCATCATGTTGCTCTCCAGTTTAGCCCTTGTCCTCTTTCTTCTAGCAGGCCTGCTCCACTTTCAGAGGAAGGCACAAGATTCTCCTCTGGACTCTGTTTAATTCATGTGGTACTACTGGTCAAATCCCTACAGAATTATGTTCTTAATGCTGTTACTCTTTAGAGCCATGGGGCACAATTCCCTTCTGTGCCTTGAGGTCCTTGAGATACTATTCTCCAAACAGCCTTTGGAGACAGAAGTCAGGGATTGACTGGACTCTCACTGAAATATTCCAGGATCCAGTGGTTGAGTTCTTGGGGAAAACTAGAGAGGTGAGTGTTGAATTCTTCCCTGGTTGATCTTTATCTTAAAACAAAACACCCCTTTTGCACTATCCCCAGTACATCTGTGTGTTTTCAGGCTAGTACCACCTGTGTCACTGTGCTTCATCTCAGTATGGGATAATGCTGGTGCCAGAGGGAACAAACACTGGGTTATTTGGTCTCCCAATGTACACATGCCTGACTCAGTCTGGTATCATGCTGTATAAGGCCATTTATCTCCTCCTCTATGGGGCAACATGCTCCCTTCCAAAACACCCTAATCAAGCAGAATGCTGGCCAGATCTGTTCCCGTTAACTGAGCTTGTCTTTCCTAGTAAGAAAAAGAAGTCTAATTGTGCTGTCTTCCAAAAATAATAATTAAAAAGTATAAGCTTGCATGAAAGCGGGTTATGCTCTGCAGAAAAAAAGATAGGGAAGTTTTTGAGTGGTGCTGGGGGCAGGATACAGAAAGTTGTTTGCTTAATGTGAAAAAAGCCAGAGTTTACCTGCATGGTCTGCTTCTATTTGGATAGAGGCTACAAATCCCCCCTTTCCCATCTAGTACTGTGAGTGAGTTGCAGTAAATCAAGGGAAGCTGAGAGAGTTTTTTTTTGTGTGTGGGTTGGTTGCTTTTTAAAGGGCCTTGATTGTCCAGCTATTTTTCTCCCTTGGTGCCGCTTCATGCCACTTCTGACTTTGATTAATAGGTCTCTGAATAAAATGTTAATCTAACTAGGGGTCCTTGGCCTAGCCCTCCTGCCCTCTATGCTGTGCTCCAGAAATATCAGAGAAAACACACAGAGGTTTTGTCTCCCTGCAGAGCACTTGTAGCTTTTGATTAATGGGTGGAAAGGCCCAGCTCCAGGTTTGTGGCATCTCTCCTGACTGGAGAAAAATAAGCAAAAAGTCACCAAACATGACACAGAGAAAGAAAGTCCCAGGAGCTGCAATAAGAAGAAAGAAAGGAGAGAGAGTAGCTTATAATTCAAGATGTACCTCACTTTAAGCCTTGGTATTTGTGAGTCTGAGTTCAGACCCTCATCTCCATTTTACCCTTTCTTTTTAATGAGCTCAGACCATGTTGCTGGATTCAGCAGTTTCCAGGCTCTGGGATGTCTTAACTTCTAATATCTGCATCAATGAGCTACTTTGCACATTGCCCTGGGCTTACACTTCATGTGCATGTGTTGAGAGTGGTTAAGATGGCTTAATAAAAAAATGAGACCTTACACTTCAAACAGGACATGTGTTTCCCCTCTTTCCCTTCAAACTCTTGCCTATTCTCTGAATCAAACCTCTTTTGGAGCTTCTGAAATTATCAGAAACATGTGTTTCATTTCTGTTTTATGGCCAGTACTGAATTCAGAAAGGCTGTTCTTGTATTACTTTCATGTGGAAGCCAGGCCTTTGGAAATTTGCTTGATTCCTCAAGGTAAATGATTTTGTAGAAGTATGCATATAAGAACCTACTCATGCAAGAGCTTGTCTACATGAGGTTGTTAGGCTGGAGTGAGTCAGGAAGTCAAACTGAGCTATGATGTTAGTCTGAAACAAGAGTCCACTGAATGGCTCATCAAAACCACTATTCCTGAGGCAGGCCTCAAGTAATGGTCTGGGATGCCCAAAATATGTGAAGGAGAGTGAAGAATGACATGTGTACCATCTTACAGCTCCCTTTCATTGCAACCGTTCTGTGGAACTGTTATGCCTTGCTATGTTCGTCCATGGAACTGTTGGAACAAGTCCAGAGGAGGGCCACAAGGATGATCAGGGAACTGGAGCACCTCCCCTATGAAGATA